>JAWZYT010005012.1:0-17500 GCA_034508575.1 Petrolisthes manimaculis | reverse complement strand
TTTATTTTGAGTGGTGGTTGTGTTGGGGTCGAGCGAGTGAGTGGGAGGGGGTTTATTTTGCTTTACCACTTTACTATTATTCTCTCTCTCCTTCCACCACCACCACCACCATGGCCACTCAACCCTCTCCCCCTTCTTCCCTTTGGACTTCCTGTGGCCATTCCTCACACTGTTGGCCAAAATGGACACTGCCCCTCAACACACACGGCCCCCCCAGCCCCGCCCCGCCCCCGCCCCCGCCCCCATCAATAACAAACACCCTCTTGGAGTCTTTTATTTTCCTTCCTTATTTACTTCTTTGTTATTTTTTACTTATAACTTATTTCACTTATTATTTTCATTTGTTTTACCACTTTTCGTAGCTTCCTTCTTCCTTTGTTTCTAATTTTCTCTCATTCTTCTCATTCTTCCTTACATTTATTTTTTTTGTTTACTTTTATTTACCTTCAACCACTTCTCTTACCCAGACTACTCACGACTCCCTTCCTTCCTCCCTTCCTTTACTCTTTACCTTTATCTCCCTCCCTTCCTCCTTTCCTTCCTTCCTCCCTTCCTTTACTCTTTACCTTTATCTCCCTCCCTCCCTTCCTCCCTACCTTCCCTCCCTTCCTTTTCTCCCTTCCTTTCTTCCTTCCTCCCTTCCTCCCTCCCTTTCTTCCTTCCTCCTTCCCTACCTTTACTCTTTGCCTTTATCTGCCTCCCTTGACGTTGAGTGACCCTTTCCCCTCTTCTCCAACCCATTTACCTCCCCTTCCCCTCTTCACTTCCCCTCAACACGTACATTTTGGGGCAGTTTTAATGAAGGGTGAGCAGTGAGGGGAGATGGTGAGAGATAAAGAGAGGGGAAACGCAGAAATGGAGGGGAAAGTGAGGGGAAAATTGGAGAAAAGGGGAAAAACTAACTGAAAATTGGAGGGAAAAAAAGAGAGGGAAACTTAGAAATGGAGGCGAAAGTGAGGGGAAAATTGAAGAAAAGGGGAAACACTAACTGAAAATTGGAGGGGGAAAAAATATATAGTTGATAAATAGATAAATATATTTGAGGGAAAACTGATGTGTTAAATGCATCGAAGACTGTAACATATTCCCTGTGATCGTCTGCACCCTTTACAACAATACTGTATACCTCTGTTATCTCCAACTACAAAGTATTACAATGCCTACTCTCTTAATTGATATTGAGACCGAAAAACAATCTGACTGCCAACATAAAAAGTTAGACAGAATGGCTAGAAAATATTAAAATGGTTTAGATGCAGTTCGAAGACTTGATAAGATATTCCTGTGAGCGCCACTACGACCACAGCATCACCAGACGTCTACATTACCGACAACCGAGATGGGAAAAACACTTCAAAGAGAGGGAGACACACAAACAGACAACACATAGACCGATGAAGCTACTACTGCCTTTCTTCTTCTTCCTCCCCTCATGACCCCACGCTGCTTGACAAGCTTCTGGTGGTGATGGTGGGAGACAGGCAGTGTGAGGCCAGTCGTGAACACCAGCCACCACAGACAGGATGTGGCACAGTAACCACACCACAAATTGAGAGTGCCAGTGTCAAGGAGGAGGAGGAGGAGGAAGAGGAGGAGGAGGAGGAGGAGGAGGAGGAGGAGGAGGAGGAGGAGAGGAGGAGGAGGAGGAGGAGGAGGAGGAGGAGGAGGAATACCAGTGTCAATAAGGAGAAGGAGTGGCAATGTGAGAAGGAGAAGGAGTGGCAATGTGAATGAGGAAGCAGGGTGCCGAGGTCCCTATTCATAGTTGCTTTGGTCCATTTTATTAGAAGTTCAAAACGTGCACTCCTACATTACATGAGATGAGGTACGGTGGAAGAAAGGTGAGATGAGATAGGGTTAGAAGTAGCGTAAGTATACACTGCAGCAGACAACATCATTTGGGGAGGAAGTGAAGGAAGAAGCAGACGTAACATTGTGACCCATTAAGCCTCCCTTCCCACCACACACACACACACACACACACACACCTGTCCAGTATATGTCGTCTGTCTGTCCTCCTTCCCACTCACCAACCCCACCACCAGTCAACACTTATATATCCTCACACCGTTCATCCACAACACACATTACACATTAAACTTGACGTGTATGAGAATATTTTACTTATATATTAACTTTCAAACTTATCTTTACACTGAATCCTATAAATAAAAATTGTCATGTTTTACGATTATATGAATATATCATAATTTCTGTATATACTGTAATGTAATGTACATATTTTCAAATATATTTGCATATTGAAACGGCGTTTCTCCCACCTCATCTCTCCTTCCCTCCACTTTTCCATTTCCTTCACTTCTTTATCTCTCTACAACAATTGTCCCTCACTCCACTATTACATCTGTCCACCCCAACTCACCTCCACCTCATTACTCCTCCACCTTACCCACATCTTCCACCCTACCTCATCTCCTCTTTCTTCCACCCTACCTCATCTCATTTCTTTACCATCGTACCTACATATTCTACCCTATCTCATCTCACCTTTCTTCCATCCTACTCATCTCATCTCTCTTCCACATTACCCACATCTTCCACCCTACCTCATCCGACTTCTGTTCCACCGTACCCACATCTTCCACCTTATCTAATCCCACTTCTATTCCAGCGTACCTACACCTTATCTCATCCCACCTTATCTCATCCGACTTGTGTTCCAGCGTACCGTCGTCTCTTGCCTTCCATTGTAGTTGTAGTCGCCGCACCTGTAGTTCTCCTCATTTACACACTTCCCCGCTGCTGACCCTTCATTACATCTCCCATTATTTCCCTTTTTTTATCCCACACCGCCCCATTCCATATTCATACCACCCCCTGACCTACACTGCCTCTTCCTTTCCTTTTTTCTTTCCCGCCGGCCAGACCAGACAGACTCCTTTCCTCCTTCCCTTCCCAGCTCCCAGACCCTCCTTCCCTTCCTTCCTTCCTTCCTTCCTTCCTTCCTCCCTCCCTTCCTTCCTTTCTTCCTTCCTCCCTCCCTCCCTCCCTTCCTTCCTTCCTCCCTTCCTCCCTCCCTTCCTTCCTCCCTCCCTTCCTTCCTTCCTTCCTCCCTCCCTCCCTTCCTTCCTTTCTTCCTTCCTCCCTTCCTTCCTTTCTTCCTTTTTTCCTCCCTTCCTTCCTTCCTTCCTTCCTTCCTTCCCTGTCTGGCTCATCCACGTTCCCTTATTATGCTTCCTCTTTTTACTGTCCACCTCCTGTCCTCACTTTCAACACCTTTCCTTTCTGCTCCTCTTCTCTCTTTCTCTATTATCCCCTCCCTTCCTCGACCTCCTACCAACCCTTCCTTTATCATGCACTCACCTCCCCATCTCCTCCTACTACTTCTTGCCACGCTCATAATACGCTAACTAACCTTTCCCTAAATAATGTCTGATAGGATTGTGTTTTTTGTATATTTTTAATCAAGTAAACAGACACATTTCTCTACCTCCCTTTCTTCATTTCCGCTTTCATTTCACTTGTCCTCTCCTTTCTTCCTTCTTTCCTACTCCTCTCAACACAATTATCCTCTGCTTCCTTCCGTCTTCTCACTTCAACACATCTGTCCCCTTCCTTCCTTCCTTCCTTCCTTCCTTCCTGCCTTCCCTTCTCTCCCGGAAACTCTCCTCCCTTTCTTCCTCCCTTTCCCTCACACGTTTCCACATATTCGTCCCCTACTTCCTTCTTTCATTCCCTTTAATCCCACACATACTCTCCCCTCCTTACCCTCATCTCTCTCTCTCTCTCTCTCTCTCTCTCTCTCTCTCTCTCTCTCTCTCTCTCTCTCTCTCTCTCTCTCTCTCTCTCTCTCTCTCTCTCTCTCTACAGCCTCCTACCATCCCCAACTACTGTCCCCATCAACTCCATCTCAGTTCTCTTACCTCCTTTCCACCATCCAAGTTCCTGTCCCTTCCCCAGCCTCCTTCCACCCCTCCCTGCCTCCTTGCCCCCTTCCCCAGCCTCCTTCCACCCTCCCTGCCTCCTTCCCCCCTTCCCCTGCCCCCTACCGAACGCGCGTCACCATCGCTGCCCCCCGTCGTAAAGCGTAGTGAGGGAGGGGGTAGTTCCTGGGCGGGGCGGGCCTCTGAAGGGACAGTATCACCGCCACATCGCCAGACGGAGACAATTAGTGATTCCTGACGCAGCCCCGGGAACCCTGCAGGAAGCCCCACTCACATCCTGCCGCTCCACCAACCATAGCCAGCCCTACCGCCCTCGAGGATGTCCTGCTGCCCACACACACACACACACACACACACACACACACACACATACATATTCGGGTGTATATTCTTTGAGGGTACAGTACATACATACTGCATATTGTTTCGGCGTACATAAATATAACATTCTTTAAGGACCTACGCACAGTAAATATTACATGTGTTCTAATGTGGGTATCACACAGTCGCCCTTTTGAGACGACATGGTATCGTGCGACAACATTTTCGACGACATGTGGCTGGACATAATAACACACGACATTATTGACAACAACGACGACGGACGACAAACTTGGCGGCACAACAACAACAACACTCCAGTGACCGTCTGTCCCACCAAGCTCATATTTAACAGTTAAATTCGCTGTAAATAATATATAAAATCTAAGAATTCAATTTCTGTATTCAAATAATGATACATAACACCACTTAAATTATAATATGTCATAATAATATATGAATTACAGTGTATTCACTATAGATTTTCAATTACTTTCTCCAGGTCGCAGGAAATCACCCACAGTTCTCGATATTTTCCGTGGACACCTCGTCGTCCGAAATCTCCCGTTTCCGGCGACATGTCGTAGAAAATCATGTCGCACCACACGATGACGAGTCGTCGATAAAAGTGGCCGTGTGATGCCCACTTAAGGGTGTACAGTACATGCATAAAATGTCCATATACCCAGGGAGTACTATATAATGTAATATGTTAAGGAAGAGTTTACTACTAACCCATAGACTACAAGAGGTCTTCCTTACCTTCAGAAAATAATAACTATATAGTGTTAAGCTAAATATAACATCCGTAAATTAGTGAAAGTTTGCATAATGAACGAAAACAACACAACTGTGAAGAGTAAATAACAATGTACACAATAAACAATCATAAATTACTGTGACAGCGAATGTAATTAATATTCTGTCCATTAAAATGACTATGTATATTGGACAATCATACATTAAGGTGACAACAAAATGCAATAAATATCTAGTCCATTCATTAAGACTATGTATACAGGCGATCGTATATTAGTGTGACAGCGAATGCAATTAAAATTTTGCACATGGCCCGGGCGGTGGTGGAGGAGAGGGTATAGAGTAATTTGGAGATTAGTGGTGGTGGTGGTGGAGATGGAGAGGGTACAGAGTAATTAGGAGATTGGTGGTGGTGATGGTGGTGGTGGAGAGAGTAATAATTAGGAGAGTGGTGGTGGTGATGGTGGTGGAGAGAGTAATTAGGTGAGTGGTTCGGTCCAGCAGCGGCAACACTCCACTCCCGTCACACCACATCGATCACTCTTACTGGAATTCTGACACTCGGAATTGAACTCGTCTCTCTTTCTGACAGCTGCCGTCCCCTATATCCCACCCCCTCCTCTCCTCTCCTCTCCTCTCCCCCTCCAACCACCACCAATACCACAACCCACACCCACACCCACCCACATTTCCTCTCAGTGATGCCCTACTCTCTCTTTCTCTCACTTTCTTTTGTACATCACTTTTACTCATCACTCTATAAAGGCAATCTAAGCTTAAGTTATCTCTCTCTCTCTCTCTCTCTTTCTCTCTCTCTCTCTCTCTCTCTCTCTCTCTCTCTCTCTCTCTCTCTCTCTCTCTCTCCCCAGTGAATGTGACGTCACTTGGGCAGGCGAGGACAGTCTGGGATTAACTAGAGGGTCAGTGAAGTCAAGGGGTCGAGTCAGGGTGGATTACTTGTTCACCCTGAAAATGAAGTGTTGATGGAAATGTTGGGAGACGATAATTGATGTTATGGTGAGGCCTGGTGTGTGGGACATCTCCTTCACTGAGGGCCTAATGGGACTGGTTGGTATAGAATGGTCTGTATGGATGCAGTGAGTTCGGTGATATCTGTATGAAGTCCTTTTGTCTCACTTTATCACAATCTTACTTACATAATATTATTCCCCCCACCTCTCTCTCTCTCTCTCTCTCTCTCTCTCTCTCTCTCTCTCTCTCAGACAACCTTTCCCACGCTACCCTCTCGTCTTCAACAACAATAACGACAACATGAATGAAGACAAATGATTGACCTGACCTGACTAACCACCTCACATGACCTGGCATCGTGTGAGTATGACCTGAACGAGGCCTGGGAACATCAGGACACACATGTCAGTCTTCATAGTCTTCATATAAGACTACAAGAGACAGCTGTCCAGGGGGCTGACTTTATTCTCAGTGAATACTATAGCCATCCCCCACCTGAGGTATAAAGCAACCTAGGGCTATTTTTTCTGTGCATTATCCCTTTGCATCCAACAGTCTAAACTCCCTCCCTCTTTATGGTCCCTTCAGGACTGGTCTCACTGAAGGTGCGGCCCCACTTGTAGCTCTTGTGGTAATGTGGACTTGGGCCCACAGCACTGGCTGTGGGATCAAAGACCTTCCCCCCAATCTCCCTGGCAGTCGGAGGCCCCCAGACTCTCTGGTCCCAGTGAACAAACAAATTAAAATAAAGGAGAGGCTGGCTTTATATGCCTGGGCTACCGAAGCACATCCCAGGGAAAAGGAGGTCTGTGGGGCAGGAGGCCATTCTGCGACATGAGAACAACAACAACAACCAATACACACCACCCAGTAGGAAGGAATATGTGGGCGAAGGCGGGGCGGGGACAACTTTTAGGACGGTGTGTGTGTGTGTGTGTGTGTGTGTGTGTGTTGTACCTCCTATATGGCCAAAGGTA
Organism: Petrolisthes manimaculis; assembly: GCA_034508575.1. Classification (NCBI taxonomy): domain Eukaryota; kingdom Metazoa; phylum Arthropoda; class Malacostraca; order Decapoda; family Porcellanidae; genus Petrolisthes; species Petrolisthes manimaculis. The sequence goes on along the minus strand of JAWZYT010005012.1, from coordinate 10,566 downwards.
AATACTTTAATCCCACTCGCCATGATGACGTTCTTGCCAGCTCTTAAAAAATACACTGCGCTCCATTTCAGTCTTCATCTCCTTTGTATATAAGACAGAGAAGGAAAAAGGGAATGACTGAGAAGGAGGAGGAGGAGAGGGGGCGAACACCGAGAAAAAATATAGACGGGAGAAGGACCAAAGAGAAGGGAGGGGCATCCAAAACGAGGTAGAGAAGAGGAGTAAAGTGAAAATTGGAGGAAATGAGGGAGAACACACACAGGTAAGAAAAGAAAAATAAACAAAGAAGAAAAAGATGAAGGAAGCAGAACAAAAAATGGAGTAAAAATGAGTGAGGGGTGTGACACAGGTATTATTTGGACGAAAAGAGAAGATGAGAAGGGAGATAAATGATTTGTATACGAACTTGAGAAGGGGGTTAAGGAACAAGGAGCAGATGCATATAAGATAGAGGGTGAAGTATGAAGGGAAGAAGAAAGGAAGGGAGGGAGATAGGAGGACGTTTGGGAGAGAAGGAAGAGAGTAATGAAAGAAAGGAAGGAAGGGTGAGAGAGATTGGAGGAGGAGGAGACGTTTGGGAGGAATGTAAGAGAGTAATGAAAGAAAGGAAGGTGGGTTGAGAGAGGTGGGAGGGAAGGAAGAGAGTAATAATGAAAGAAAGGAAAGTGGGGTGAGAGAGATGGGAGGAGGAGGAGGAGCAGAGTGCCACGGTGGGCTGCAAAAGTCCTTCCGTTTCATTTCCGGCACATTATTGTCCACGTGTGTGTGTGTGTGTGTGTGTGTGTGTTGAACTGCCCACCACATGTATCTCTCTTTCATCCTACACCATTCTCTCTCTCTCTCTCTCTCTCTCTCTCTCTCTCTCTCTCTCTCTCTCTCTCTCTCTCTCTCTCTCTCTCTCTCTCACACACACACACACACACACACACACACACACTATACTGACCTTCTCCACCCACCACCCAAATAACCAAGACACACACACACACACACACACACACACACTGAGGCAGGCTACTGAATGGAGGTGAGGGGGGGTAGAGGGGGGGGGTGAGGGGGGGGAAGGGTGAGGGGGTGTATCGTCAGGGTGGCCTTTGTGTTTAGTTAGGATTGGGGTGTGTGTGTGCCTCTTGGGTGCTGAGTGTGCCCATGAATTTATGAGTGTGTGTGTGTGTGTGTGTGTGTGTGTGTGTGTGTGTGTGTGTGTGTGTGTGTGTGTGTGTGTGTGTGTGTGTGATGACGGAAGAAGTGGGATGCAAGGAATGAAGAAAGCAGGTACTGGAGGAAATGGGTGTGGTGGTGGAAGGTGGAGACGCTGTAGATAACCCGTATGTGGAATGTGTGGAATGGACAAGGGGATGAGGGTGGGAGGGAGAGGGAGAATGTGATGATGTGAGAAAGGAAGCATTTTTAGGACATGAGCTCCTCCCTCCCACACCACCAACACACTCAATCAATAAGCCATATATATATTTATTAACCCCCTCACCTCGACACTCCTTTATTGCAATCAAAATATTTTTCACAAGCTCCTTCCATATAATTAGTGTTTCGTGGCAATATTTGAAAGACTCACTAATCTCCAATTTTCTGACTACATCACAGGGTCCTTAACCACACAGATTTGAGGATTTGTCAGCCCTCCAATTCTGCCCGAGAAGAGATAAATAAACCCTCCCTTAATGAGGTCCAGGTGAGGAGGTGTGTTGTTGTTGCTGCTGCTGCTCGTACTGTAATTACCAGGGGGTCATCCATTCTCTTCCATTATAGTTACCATTAATAAGAGGCTAATGACGACCCTCCACAGCCACAGAGGAGGGCCTGCAGGGTTGGAACACAGGCAGGCAGGGGATACTCTGTGTGTGTGTGATGGTGGCAGGGTTGGAATACAGGCAGGGTAAATGAGTGATGGGACAGGGAGGTAGGGGGACCATAGGCAAGGGATACGTGTGTGTGATGGTGGCAGGGTATTCACGTTGGCAGGGGTAGGGGTAAATGAGTGATGGGACAGTGAGGTAGGTAAATATAGAGGTCAGGATGTGTTAGGGGATCTGGGTACATACATACAGGTAATACAAAGATATACAGTAGGTGTATTCATGAGGCAAGGGGTATAAAAGGGACCACAGGATTCTAGGGACAGGTGCTCATAAGGGATTGGGTTAGGGACAGTAGCCAGGGACATCTAGTAGGCTACAGGCAGGGGGTCAGAGAAAGCAGGGAGAGTGACGAATGGAGATGGAGGTATGGTTAGGCAGGGGGCGAAGGCAGGGTTAGGCAGGGAGAGTAACACATGCAGGGAGGAGAGATGAGCAGGGTAATGGGTCAGGGACATCCCAGGGGCACAGGGGCAATGACATGGGGGCGTGTAGGAGCTGCCAATTACGGTCCCTGGCAGCTGCTGAACGAGGGAAGATTATGTTTGTTTTGGGAAACTGGGGCGGACGTCCACTTAATGACCCACAGAGGAACTAGGCTGATTAACGAGGGACAATGAAGTGACAGCCGTGAACGAATAAATTCACTAACACTAAAAATACAAGAAAAGAAGTACGAGATATTTTCCCTCCATTCATTCAAGAAAGAGAAAAATATATACTTAAATATGAAAATATATAAACACACTTTTGTTTTATGTTTAAAAATATACACCTTATATTGCGTAAAAACATATGATTTATCACTTTTAATTCCAAATGAAACTTAAGAATGTAATTCCAGGCACTTTAATTTATATTAGGAATTTAAAATGGAATGGATATATTAAAATGACAAATATCCATCTAATACACGTCTCAACATATTTATATTCCAAATGTCCTGTAGGTGGTGTGTGAACCTGATATTATGAACTACACGTGAGGCCTAAGTTACCTATACTGAGTGGCCAAGATGGTAGGCTACTCGTTACTTACTGTACATTGACCTAAGAGTGTGAGTGGCCTACATAACCACCTTCCCTATCACCTGACCTCAACCCTTCATGTCTCCACCCAGCACACCCTCATACCCTGCCTGCCTCCCTACAACTACATACCCTACCAGGAAATTTACACTATCATCCCCTGCCTACCTCCCTACAACTATATACTCTACCAGGAAATTTACACTCGCATACCCTGCCTCCCTCCCTACAACTACATACCCTACCAGGAAATCTACACTCTCATCCCCTGCCTGCCTACAATTTTATACCCTACCAGGAAATTTACTGTAACTAACTATATACCCTACCATGAAATTTATACCCTCATCACCTACCTCCCTACAAGTACATATCCTACCATGAAATTTACATGAGGTCTACATGATATATGGTCATTATTGCACATCATTCCCCAAAAGGTATAATGACGAGCTGCTGCTGAATGTTGTTTGGTGTAACGAGAGACAATAATTTGCTGTTCAGATGGTAGTAACTTCTGACTGACTGATCTTGAGAGGAATAGACCAAGGCATAATATATATCTTCTCAACTTCTCAACTCACTCTCACATGAAATCATCAGTCATTATATATTAACATAATTATATTGATTTTATTTTGTTAAAGTAAACCAGAAACTTAAACCCACCACCACGACCAACACCAACAACAACAACAACACCAACAACAACAACAACAACAACAAGAGAGAAACAAACCCTCCCTCTGATCATTAGTGAACATAATTATATATTAAGTGGGTTTCTGTATCACATTGTTTTCGACACACTGAACTCGGCCATAAATCGGACGAACCGGTTTTATAATCAGCATTCGGTAAGGTGTTCAAAGTTGTGGTCCATTAGTTTCTGTTTATTAGGAGACGAAGAGAACCAATTGAGGCGAGGGGAAAACAAAAAGAGGAAAGACAAAAAAAATTGATGATGAAAAAAGGGGAAAAAAATTGATGATGAAAAAAGGAAAAAAAATTGATGATAAAAAAGAGAAAAAAAAGGACAAAAAAATTGATGATGAAAAAAGGAAAAAAAAGAGGAAAACAAATTGATGATGAAAAAAGGAAAAAAAAAGAAAAAAAAATTGATGATGAAAAAAGGAAAATAAGAGAAAAAAAAATTGATGATGAAAAAAGAGAAAAAAAGTGGAAAAAAATTGATGATAAAAAAATTTGAAAATAGAGGAAAGAAACAAAAAAAATGATGAAAAAAGGGGAAAAAAGAGAAAGAACAAATTGATGATGAAAAAAGGAAAAAAAAAGGAAAACAAATTGATGATGAGAAAAGGAAAAAAAAAGATGAAAAGAAATTGATGAAAAAAGGAAAAAAAGGACAAAAAAATGATGATGAAAAAAAGGAAAAAAAAGAGGAAAGAAACAAAAAAATAATAAAACACTGCACATAAGAGGTGAGGTTAGTGTGTGTAAAAGCAGTGTAGAAAAAGTGTTGTTGTAATATAGAAGGAAGGTAAAGAAAGTGTTTGGTATATATTGACTGTATAGAGTATAATGTTTGTAGTGTCTCCAAAAACAACCTATAGAATGAGAGGTAAAGGTCTGACACACACACACACACACACACACACACAAGGGGAGAGAGAAAAGGAAGAGGGCAGTGGGTGGGCGAGGGGAAGAAGGAAGGAAGCGGCGATGAAAGACGAGAGGGGAGGAAGGAAGGGAGGAAGGAGGGAAGGGGTCGAATAAGAGACATCAAAGGGAAGGAATAATATATTAAAAGGATAGTAATCTGTTTGGTTGAATTGGATGGCTACTGATTTCTCCAAACTATATGTCAGGAAACAGACTACATATTTTAATTCCTATATGGGCTGTGTTTTGTTGCACTGTTTTGAAACGGTATGAAGTCTATAGTTAGCCATATATAGGGCAGTAAAGTGTGTATCAGATAAAAGCTAATTAAATAGAAGGATGGGAAGGAAGAAGGAAGAGTGAAAGGAGGATGGAGATGATGATGATGATGAAGGAGGAAGGATGTCAAGAAGGAAGGATGAATGGGAGGACTAAAGGAAGAGGGATAAAGGAGGGACACGTGGCAAGGAAGGGAAGAGAAGGAAGAAGGGAAGGGAACCATTTAAAATAATACCATCTTCATCTTCCTCACAGTATTTTTTTATTTATTTTTTCATTCATTACACTCACTATCTTCCCAACCTCACCTTCCTTTATTCATGCATTCATTTATTCATTCATTGCCAACCATATGCCTCTCCTTCTTTTCTCTGATATAGTTACTTCTATTTCCCTCATGTTTATCAAAAAATTCTATCTAATTCCCTATATTTCCTTCCTTCCTTCCTCCCTTTCTTCCTTCCTTTCTCTCTTCCTGTACACTTTCTTTCCTCTCTTTCCTCTGGTAATTCGTTTATCAAATTTTGTCTATCTAATTCCCTATATTTCCTTCCTTCCTTCCTCCCTTTCTTCCTTTCTTTCTCTCTTCCTGTACACTTTCTTTCCTCTCTTTCCTCGTCACTTCCTGTCTACCTTCCCTTCCTTCCTTCCTCTTCCTTCGCTTCCTCCATGCATCCTGTGTCTCGTCTGTGTAAATAAAGCAAAGAGAGAATACGAAGGCATGAAGAAAAGAAGGAAAGAAGAGGTGAAAGGAGAATAATGAACAATGATGAAGCAAAAAGCAAAAAAAAAAAAAGAAAAACAAATTAATGAAAGAAGGAAAGTGATTTAAAAAGAAAGGAAAACAACATAAAATACACACAACAGAGAATGAATAAGAAGGAATAAAAAAGAGGGAAAGTAAAGGAAGAAGAATGAAGGAAACAAGAAAGGAGAATGAAAAAAAGGAAGATGAAGAAAGGTGAGTGAAGGGAGAGAAGATGCTTACCGGAAGGATTTTCTCTCTCTCTCTCTCTCTCTCTCTCTCTCTCTCTCTCTCTCTCTCTCTCTCTCTCTCTGGTTTAAAGGTCTGGAGGGAAAAAAATTGAGGGTAGAGAGAAGGAGGTGAAGGGAGGAAAGAAGTAGGAGGAAAGAAGTAGGTGGAAGAGGAAAAAAAGGAGGTGGAAAAGGGGAAGAAAAAAAGTGAGGGAGATAGAGTAGGAGGAAGAGAAAGTGTGAGAGGAGGAGGAGGAGGAGGAGGAAGAGGAGGAGGAGGAGGTGGAGGAGGAGGAGGAGGAGGAGGAGGAGGAGGAGGAGAGGAAGAGGAGGAGGAGGAAGCAGGAAGAGGATCAGGGGAGAGAAGATCAGAGTAAAAGGAGGATTTAGAGAGATGAGAGATAAGGAATGGTGATGAAGAGGGAATAATTAAAGGGACCGAGAGGGGGAGGAGGGAGGTAAAGTGACAGGGAAAATAAAAAATATATAAGGGTACGAGAGGTACCGAGAAAAGTGAGGGAAAAAAAGGAGAGGGAAAAGGAGGAAGGAGAAGGTGAAGGAGAGGAAACTGATGGTGACGAGGGGAGAAAGAGATGGGAGAGGGAAGAGAAGGAAGAAAGAGATGGGGAGAGGGAAGAGAAGGAAGAAAGTGAGAAGAAGGGGAGATGAATGAGAAGGGACAATAATGGGTGAGGTAGGGATTGAGGTAAGGGAGAGTGCGAGACAGGGGAGGGAGAGAGGGAGTATATGCAGTAAGAGAGGGAGTGAGGAAGGGTGGGGAGAGGTAGGGAGTGAGGCAGGGTATAGGGTATAGGAGGCAAGGGAGGGGAGGGGAGGGGAGCGGCGTGACCACAGAGGGCAGTAAAACAGAGGAAGTCTTATGTTACCCTCCTCCTCCCCTTCCCTTCCCCGGCCCATACTCCTGCCCATTTCTATCTTATACTCTGGTGTGTCCTGTACCTTCTTACCTCGTCAGATTTCGTACCATCTCTTCTCACCTTCTCATCTTCACTTGTACTGTCTTGTCTTTATCATTCTTCGTTCTGTCTTACTATGTTCGGTTGTGCCCTGCTCTGCCCTGCCCTGCCCTGCTCTGCCCTGCCCTTCCCTGCTCTGCCCCTGCACTCCACTACCCTGTCCTACGCTAACCAGACCAACTATACCCTTCCCTTTTGCATCCTATCCTTCCTTTCCTACTCTGTCCTTCACTACCCCTGCCTCCTCATTCATTAAGATACGTTCACTAGCCTCGACCTGCCTTATTTATACCTGCATCAAGGGATCTGCTTCTTGTCTCGCCTTTGTCCTCATCACCACCATCACAAGTACTAAGAAACAGACTGAAGGAATGAGTAAACAAGAAGAAATGTAAACAAATATAGGAATTCGGCTGACAAAGGAAGAGAGATGATGGTGGTGGTGTGAGGGGAAGGATGGTAGATGTGAGGACTGAGGAGAGTGTGATGGGGAGGATGGAGGAGGAGGGGGGTTGAGGAGTGGGGGTGGGTGGGTTGAGGGGGTGGCACGTGGCACAACATGACCTCACAACCTTCTCCTTGTCCCCCACATACAGGGACTTTGCTGCTGGCTCTTACATCCTACCTCACCCATTACCACATCTTTCACCACATCTCTCATCACACACCACTTCTACCTAGGTATCCTTATAGATAATAAATAGATAGATAGATAGATAGATAGATAGATAGATAGATAGATAGATAGATAAATTGATAGAGAGAGAGAGAGAGAGAGAGAGAGAGAGAGAGAGAGAGAGAGAGAGAGAGAGAGAGAGAGAGAGAGAGAGAGAGAGAGAGAGAGAGAGAGAGAGAGAGAGAGGAAAGGGCGGGGAAAGTTGGCTGAAAAAATATGGGAAAAAACCTATTCCGGAAGAGGAGACGCAGACAAAAACAAGTGAGTTGTGACTTTGTTAAATAAGGAACCCCAAGGAAAAACACAACACGAGTAACAACTTAATAGATAACAAGAGAAACAATAATAAAGGGGAATTAAGATTAGTGGAGGTGTAATGTTGTGTTAGGTTGAATTTGGAAAGTTTGATAATATAATAATAATAATACACGACATAAACAAATATTAGATAAAATTGTGGTATATATAATTTCTGATGTGGATTCCTTAAATATTTCCCTCTGTTTGGTCTTTTAAAACAATTATAGGCATTTTTTTTAATCATTCACCAAATCTTTTAATGATAATAAGTCTTATATAATTCTTTCTTGATTTTCACGGGGTTACCAAAAAAAAAAAAAAAAAAAAAAAAAAAAGATATATCAAAACAAATAATATTATAATGTTAAAATAATCATTAACTTATTGCCGCCTAAAATACAATTAATTCAACTTTCTAAAATACAATTAATACAACTTTTTTAAATACAATTAATTCAACTTCTAAAATACAATTAATATAACTTTCTAAAATACAATTAATACAACTTTCTAAAATACAATTAATACAACTTTCTAAAATACAATTAATACAACTTTTTTAAATACAATTAATACAACTTTCTAAATACAATTAATACAACTTTTTTAAATACAATTAATACAACTTTCTAAAATACAATTAATACAACTTTCTAAAATACAATTAATACAACTTTCTAAAATACAATTAATACAACTTTCTAAAATACAATTAATACAACTTTCTAAAATACAATTAATACAACTTTCTAAAAATACAATTAATACAACTTTCTAAAATACAATTAATACAACTTTTTTAAATACAATTAATACAACTTTTTTAAATACAATTAATACAACTTTCTAAAATACAATTAATACAACTTTCTAAAATACAATTAATACAACTTTCTAAAATACAATTAATACAACTTTCTAAAATACAATTAATACAACTTTCTAAAATACAATTAATACAACTTTCTAAAATACAATTAATACAATTTTCATGGAACATCTATCTCTAGTTATTTTTTCTAAGGACCCTGTGATCGTGTATGAAAATTGGAGGCTTCTGATTCCTCCTGACCATGCCACGAAACAACTCCTTCCCTATAGGTGTGTGTGTTTCGTGGCAATATTTGAAGGACTCGAATAACTCTAAATTTTCTGACACTATTGGTAAATCTGGAGCAAATGATTCCTCCAAAACTATTCCAGGCAACAGGATACCATTATATTTCTTCATCTGGGTCTGTTTCCTGGCATACTTTGGAGGGTTCAAGGCACTCCAATCTTTCAAAAGTATACCATCCTCTTAAATGTGTGTGTTTGTGTGTGTGGGGGGGGGGAAGGGGGGGGGGATGAGCTACATTTTGTCACTTGAGGGAGAGTTTTTGTGCAAGGCCAGGTGAGAGAGAGAGGAGAGAGAGAGAGAGAGAGAGAGAGAGAGAGAGAGAGAGAGAGAGAGAGAGAGAGAGAAGTTGTAACCAGTGAGTGCTGAGGTAGAGAAAGGAGGAAAGGAGGGAAGGAGGGAAGGAGGGAAGGAGGAAGGGAGGAAAGGAGGGAAGGGGGAAAGGAGGAAGGAGGGAAGGAGGAAGAAGCAACATAAAAAGTGAGATTATGAATGAAATTTCTCTCTTTCTCTCTCTCTCTCTCTCTCTCTCTTCCGACTTTACCCACCATTTCCTCCCTTTCTCACCGCTACATTCCTCCTCATCTATCTTCTCCTCCTCTTCAATCTACTCCTCCTCCTCTTCTTCCTCATCCATCTTATTCTCCTTCTCCTTCTCCTCCACCTCTTCCTCCTCCTCCTCCTCCTCCTCCTCCTCAAAACAAATAATATTATAATGTTAAAATAATCATTAACTTATTGCCGCCGAAAATACAATTAATACAACTTTCTAAAATACAATTAATACAACTTTCTAAAATACAATTAATACAACTTTCTAAAATACAATTAATACAACTTTCTAAAATACAATTAATATAACTTTCTAAAATACAATTAATACAACTTTCTAAAATACAATTAATATAACTTTCTAAAATACAATTAATACAAATTTCTAAAATACAATTAATACAACTTTCTAAAATACAATTAATACAACTTTCTAAAATACAATTAATACAACTTTCTAAAATACAATTAATACAACTTTCATGGAACATCTATCTCTAGTTATTTTTTCTAAGGCCCCTGTGATCGTGTGTGAAAATTGGAGGCTTCTGATTTCAAAAACTTCGGCGTGAAACAAATAAACTTATTAAGCAAAGTAAAAAAAAATTGTGAGGTGCTTATTGTCAGTAAAATTAAATCGAACCCTAAAGAATTCTATAGTTATGTTCGCCGTAAAAAAGTCCAAACTAGCAATATCGGTCCACTGCGCTTAGACAATGGTGAACATATCAACAACGAGGTTGATATAGCCGAAACATTAAATGAATACTTTGCCTCAGTTTTTACAAATGAAGAAACAAATAGTGTCGTAGAGACTCCCCTAGTCCCAGAAAATAGCATCCCTTTAAATAATTGCGAAATTACAGAGGATATAATATTAAAAGTACTTGATAATATTAAAGTAAACAAAACTCCAGGGCCTGACTGCATAGCGCCCCGTGTACTAAAAGAAACAAAAAATCAAATATGTAAACCCCTCTCAATAATTTTTAATAAATCATTAAATTCTGGTACAGTACCTCGAGATTGGAAACTTGCAAATGTTACCCCCATACAAAAGAAGGGAAATAAGTCTCTCCCATGTAACTATAGACCGATCAGTCTCACCTCAGTAGTCAGTAAAATAATGGAATCCATATTGCGTAACAAACTAGTAAGCTAC
>JAWZYT010005011.1:12500-83011 GCA_034508575.1 Petrolisthes manimaculis | reverse complement strand
AGAGAGAGGAGGGGTGATGGATGGGGAATATGATGAGAGGTCAGGGTGAGAGAAAGAGTTGGACAGAGGCGAGGTCGTACATGTCTGGCTTAGAGGGGGGCGAGCCAGCGACCAGGTCAGGTTAAAGGTCAGAGTATGTGGTGGTGGTGGTGGGGTGAGGCCGAGGAGTTGACCTAGTTTCCAGCTGGCCGCCTGACCTGACCTGTCCTGACCTCCTGACCCACACGTGTACCCACCCACCCACCCACTAAAACGACCCCATCCCATCCCTTCTGCTTTAAGTCTGTAGTTGGTAAATTGGAAATGGTCTGTGATTCCTCCTAACTATGTCAGAAAACAAACATCCTCAATGGGCATCTGTTTCGTGGTATAGTTTGGAGGAATCACACACACACACACACCTTCCACTTCACCAATTAACAAGGGGTGATGAATTGATTGGTTGGTGAATTGGAAGGTCTGTGATGATTCCTCTACAAACGATAACAATACACACATGAAGCCTTTGGGACGAGTTGGCCACCATGCATGTATGTACACTTGTGATATGTAATCCCTGACCAGAGATGAACGGCAGGCACACACACACACACACACACACACACCCTACATTCGAACTCAGCCTCTATAGGTTTACACTCGTGATATGTAATCCCTGACCAGAGACGAACGGCAGGCACACACACACACACACACAAACACACCCTACATTCGAACTCAGCCTCTATAGGTGTACACTCGTGATATGTAATCCCTGACCAGAGATGAACGGCAGGCACCACACACACACACACACAGAGACACACACACACACACCCTACATTCGAACTCAGCCTGTATAGGTGTACAGCATGTGTGGGGAAATGAGCAACACCAGGCGATTCGAAGCTATCTTACTCCTCACACTCTAGTCAGAAATGTTGTATCACGAGTATACCGAAGAAGGGGAAGCAGGAGTCGTCAACCAATGAGTATATACCAAGGCTGACGACCCCTTCAGACCCTTCTTCAGCCCCTTCTTCAGCGACAACCCGTGATTCATATACTGTATTACAATTCCCAGCACCAGTTCCAACAATGTGGATTAAAAAAATACACTAGTTGACGTCACGTTTGCTGAGAGATTGTTTGATATGTTGTTGTTGTTGTTGTTGTTTGTATATTCAGCTATTTTTTATGTGTGTGTGTATTTTTTTTTTTTTTTTTTTATGTGTTGTGAAATAAACTCGTGTGTCTTGTTTGGTATGTTGTTGTTGTTGTTGTATATTTAGCTATTTTTTATGTGTGTGTGTGCGTGTGTGTGTATATTTATCTTTTTGTGTGTGTTGTGTATTTATCTATTTTTTTGTGTGTGTATGTGTATTTATCTATATTGTGTGTGTGTGTGTATGTGTATTTATCTATTTTATGTGTGTGTGTATGTGTATTTATCTATTTTTTTATGTGTTTGTGTGTATTTATCTATTTTGTGTGTGTGTTGTGTATTTATATTGCTTGTATAAAAATAAATTTATATAAAAAAAAAATTATATAAAAAAAAATTTATATAAAAAAAATTTATGTAAAAAAATTTTATGTAAAAAAAATTTATATAATTTTTTTTTTATAATTTTTTTTTTATAAAAAAAAAATATATAAAAAATTTTTTATATAAAAAAAATTATATAAAAAAATTTTATATAAAAAAAATTTTATATAAAAAAAAATTATATAATTTTTTTTTATATAATTTTTTTTTATATAAAATAAAATTTATATAAAAAAAATTATATAAAAAAAAATTATATAAAAAAAATTTATATAAAAAAAACTTTATATAAAAAAAAATTTATATAAAAAAAATTTATGTAAAAAAAATTTATGTAAAAATATTTTATATAATTTTTTTTTTATAATTTTTTTTCGCCGTGGCTGGCGAAGCCAGTGCTTGTATTTATATATTTTTTATGTGTGTGTATATGTGTACTTATCTATTTTTTTTTTGTGTGTGTGTATGTGTATTTATCATTTTTTTTTTTTTGTGTGTGTGTGTGTGTGTGTTGTGAAAATAATGTGGTAAGGGAGAGGTGAAGCAAAAAACAGCCATAAGACTTGAAAGGTCCCAAGAAGTGTATAGTGAAGATAATGACTATAATATATATGTTGGTGATAAAAGTAAAGACAATGTAATGGTAGTGAGTATATAGTGAAGATATTGTACCGGTAGTGAATATATAGTGAAGATGTTGTACCGGTAATGCTGAGTATATAGTGAAGATATTGTACCGGTAGTGAATATATAGTGAAGATGATGTACCGGTAGTGAGTATATAGTGAAGATGATGTACCGGTAGTGAGTATATAGTGAAGATGTTGTACCGGTAATGCTGAGTATATAGTGAAGATGATGTACCGGTAGTGAGTATATAGTGAAGATGTTGTACCGGTAGTGAGTATATAGTGAAGATGATGTACCGGTAGTGAATATATAGTGAAGATGATGTACCGGTAATGCTGAGTATATAATGAAGGTGAGGTGATGAGCGGTAGTGAAGATGTTCGAAGGGTAGTACGGGAACGTGTTGAATAGTTAGGATGTTTTGAAGAGTTGCAGAGGAATGGGTGGAGGAGGAGGAGGAGGGGGGGGGGGTAAAGGAGGAGAGGGAGAAGGAGGAAGGAATGGAGGAGGAGGAGAGGGAGAAGGAGGAGAGAGAGAAGGAGGAGGAGAGAGAGAGGAGGAGAGAGAGAGGGAGAAGAAGGAGAGGATGGAGAAGGAGGAGGGGTGGAGAAGGAAGTAGAAGTGTGTGTGTGTGTACAAAAGCATACTCGTGTGTGTGTATAACCTGTACGCGCGTGTGTGTGTGTGTGTGTGTGTACAAAAGCATACTCGTGTGTGTGTATAACCTGTGTGTGTGTGTGTGTGTGTGTGTGTGTGTGTATAAGTGTGTACAGAAATCCTTACTTCCACGAATACATGACTCTCCTTGGAGGAAGAGCAAATTTGGAAGTTTTTCGGACAAGGCCAGATGAACTATGCTCGCTGCTCTCTCTCTCTCTCTCTCTCTCTCTCTCTCTCTCTCTCTCTCTCTATGTGTGTGTGTTGTTCTCTCTCTCTCTCTCTCTCTCTCTCTCTCTCTCTCTATGTGTGTGTTGTTCTCTCTCTCTCTCTCTCTCTCTCTCTCTCTCTCTCTCTCTCTCTCTCTCTCTCTTTCTGTTGTTGCTTGGAATAGGTTGGAGGAATCAGTTGCTCTTTCTCCTAATTTATTTCTCATTCTCTCTCATTCCTAATTAATTTCTCATTCCCTCTCTTTCTCCTAATTTATTTCTCATTCTCTCTCTTTCTCCTCATTTATTTCTCATTCTCTCTCATTCCCTCTCTTTCTCCTAATTTATTTCTCATTCTCTCTCTTTCTCCTCATTTATTTCTCATTCCCTCTCTTTCCTCATTCTCTCTTTCTCCTAATTTATTACTCATTCTCTCTCATTCCTAATTAATTTCTCATTCACTCTCTTTCTCCTAATTTATTTCTCATTCTCTCTCTTTCCTAATTTATTTCTCATTCTCTTTCTTTCCTAATTTATTTCTCATTCTCTCTCTTTCCTCATTCTCTCTTTCTCCTAATTTATTTCTCATTCTCTCTTTATCCTAATTAATTTCTCATTCTCTCTTTATCCTAATTAATTTCTCATTCTCTCTCTTTCCTCATTCTCTCTTTCTCCTAATTTATTTCTCATTCTCTCTTTATCCTAATTAATTTCTCATTCTCTCTCTTTCCTAATTATTTTCTCATTCTCTCTCTTTCCTCATTCTCTCTTTCTCCTAATATATTTCTCATTTATTTCTCATTCTCTCTCTTTCCTAATTAATTTCTCATTCTCTCTCTTTCCTAATTTATTTCTCATTCTCTCTCATTCCTAATTTATTTCTCATTCTCTCTTTCTCCTAATTTATTTCTCATTTTCTCTCTTTTTCCTAATTTATTTCTCATTCTCTCATTCCTAATTTATTTCTCATTTATTTCTCATTCTCTCTCTTTCCTCATTCTCTCTTTCTCCTAATTTATTTCTCATTTATTTCTCATTCTCTCTTTATCCTAATTTATTTCTCATTCTCTTTCCTAATTTATTTCTCATTCATTCTCTTTCCTAATTTATTTCTCATTCCCTCTCTTTCCTCATATATTTCCTCCCCACTGCTCGTTGCACCTGTGACTTTCCATTCTTTGCATCTTGATCTCATTTTCTGCAATATTCCATCAAAGACTCCATTCATCCATTCATCTCTCCATCAATCTCTCCATCCATTCATCTATTCATCTCTCCATTCATTCATCTCTCCATCCATCTCTCCATCCATTCATTTATCCCTCCATCCCTCCATCTCATACTACACACATCAATAACAATCAATCAATAACAATAAATCAATCAATCATTATTAATCTCTCTCTCACTCTCTCTCTCTCTCTCTCTCACACACACACACACACACACATACACACACACAAAGCTCTACACTCCATATTATAATCTTTTTATATGATTAGTTAGGATTAGTGTAGCACAGCTCAGTAAAGTTACGTACTACACACACACACACACACACACATACATACACACACACACACATACATACATACACACACACACACACATACATACACTCCCTCCCTCATGCCAATAATTATTTCATGTTCCAGATTATAACAGCGAAGTCAATGTTTATTTATTTATTTATTTATCTGTTTGTAAGCCATGTCGACGGGTTAGTTATTCATTTATTTAGTACCGGTAAAGCCTAATTATATACTTTATTTTATACACACATATATATATTCCTATATTCCTATACTTTATATATTCCTATACTATCATTTGAGCAAGCACTATCTTTCTATCTATCTGTTTGTCTGTCTATCTATCTGTTTGTCTTTTTATCTATCTGTTTGTCTGTCTATCTATCTGTTTGTCTATCTATCTATCTGTTTGTCTGTCTATCTATCTGTTTGTCTGTCTATCTATCTGTTTGTCTGTCTATCTATCTGTTTGTCTGTCTATCTATCTGTTTGTCTTTTTATCTATCTGTGTGTCTGTCTATCTATCTGTTTGTCTGTCTATCTATCTGTTTGTCTGTCTATCTATATGTTACTTTGAATAATGGAAATGGCTTTTGAATCTGACTGCACATGCTAGAATAAGACATATATCATACAGTATGCTTGAAGCAAGAGATGTAGAAGACTGGCATTGACGTCAAGAAATCACGTATATATAATCCCTTCTGCTGCCCTGGGGTATATAAGAAGAAGAGTGGTGCTTCAATAGTGACCTCACGTAGCACAACTCAAAGCAAAAGAAGTGGGAGTGAAAGACATAACACGAAGGAAGAGAAGTGGGAGTGAAAGACGCAACACGAAGGAAAAGAAGTGGGAGTGAAAAACATAACTCGTAGGAAGAGAAGTGGGAGTGAAAGACCTACCTCGAAGGAAGAGAAGTGGGAGTGAAAGACATAACTCGAAGGAAGAGAAGTGGGAGTGAAAAACATAACTCGTAGGAAGAGAAGTGGGAGTGAAAGACATAACTCGTAGGAAGAGAAGTGGGAGTGAAAGACATAACACGAAGGAAGAGAAGTGGGAGTGAAAGACATAACTCGTAGCAAGAGAAGTGGGAGTGAAAGACATAACTCGTAGGAAGAGAAGTGGGAGTTCAAGTGAAAGACCTAACTCGAAGGAAGAGAAGTGGGAGTGAAAGACATAACTCTAAGGAAGAGAAATGGGAGTGAAAGACATAACTCGTAGGAAGAGAAGTGGGAGTGAAAGACATAACACGAAGGAAGAGAAGTGGGAGTGAAAGACATAACACGAAGGAAGAGAAGTGGGAGTGAAAGACATAACTCGAAGGAAGAGAAGTGGGAGTGAAAGACATAACACGAAGGAAGAGAAGTGGGAGTGAAAGACATAACACGGAAGAGAAGTGGGAGTGAAAGACATAACACGAAGGAAGAGAAGTGGGAGTGAAAGACGCAACACGAAGGAAGAGAAGTGGGAGTGAAAGACGCAACACGAAGGAAGAGAAGTGGGAGTGAAAGACATAACTCGTAGGAAGAGAAGTGGGAGTTCAAGTGAAAGACCTAACTCGAAGGAAGAGAAGTGGGAGTGAAAGACATAACTCGTAGGAAGAGAAATGAGAGTGAAAGACATAACACGAAGGAAGAGAAGTGGGAGTGAAAGACCTAACTCGTAGGAAGAGAAGTGGGAGTGAAAGACATAACTCGAAGGAAGAGAAGTGGGAGTGAAAGACATAACACGAAGGAAGAGAAGTGGGAATGAAAGACGTAACTATAGAGGCACAAACCAACTCAACATGAAGCAAGAGGAGAGGAGTGATGGGTGGGAATAAAGGATTTAACAAACGTCTTTTCTATATACTGTAATACTCTATGGCTTTGGATGTAACTCTAGGGGCATTCCAACCAACACAATAATTATGAAGCAAGAGAAGTGGGAATGAAAGACGCAATTCGAAGGAAGAGATGAGTGGTGGGTAGGAATAAATAATTTTAGTACCAACCAACATACGGTAACACGAAGGAAAAATATGTAGGAATATAATGTCTCTAAATTGGCAGTTAGAGTCAGTCAGTCAGTCAATCAGTGGGTCAGTTAGTCAGTCAGTCAGTCAGTGGGTCAGTGGGTCAGTTAGTCAGTCACATACACGAGTCATACTAACACAAGATGAAGGGAGAGTCGTGTGTGTGTGTGTGTGTGTGTGCATGGGAGGGGATGAAATGACTCCAGAAATCGACAGTTGGAGTGGAGTCAGTCAGCGAGTCACACGGATGGACGAGCTGACTAATGAGGAAGTTGGTGGCGTTGAGACAGACAAACAGACATACAGACAGACAGACAGACAGACAGACGTGCTGGTGGTAGAGGAGGGAGAGAGGGTCGGGAGGAAAACACTGATGAATGGGTTACTCGGTTTGTTTGGTCACATGGAAAGGATGATTTTATGATGAATGCAGAGTATATACGGGACAAACAAATGTGTTGTATGAGAGTGAGAAGGTAAAGTCATGGTCTAATGTACTGCAACACCTTCCTATGAGATGGCTTCGAAAAATGATCCGAAACTATAGCTGTTGGTGTGTGCAATTTTGGTTCATAAAATTAACTCAAATAGCTCGCTTTTATTCACCAGGTTGCAGTACATTAGACCATGACTTTACAGTTGGATACATGAATGGGTGGTACAGCCCAAGTGAAAGATGGTCCATTTCTCCCAATATCAAGTTCCTTAGTGCTAAATAGGAGACATCAGGGGCAGAAGTCAGTATTGAGGAGGGTAATAAAAAGCAAGTAGCTGATAATAGACACCCATGGTTACTCAAATGGGACAAGTATCTTTCACCTGGGCTGTACCACCCATTTCATGTGTCCAACTGTACCATATATAGGTCAAGGAAAGGATGGATAGTATAAGACAGATAAAAGAGTGATAAAGGAGAGAGTGACACATCAAGAATGAAGTACTGTGCAAGACTGAATGTGTGTGGAGTCGAGAGGTATAAAGATGAGTAGGATGCAGAGTATAAGAGACAAACAAAGGTGTTGTATGAAAGTGGGAAAGGATGGAAAGTAAAGACAGATAAAAGAGTGATAAGAATGACGTACAAGACTGAGTGAGTGAGTGGAGTTGAGAAGTATGAGGAAAAAATGGATACGTGAGAAGGTGAAGGGAGGAATAAGCACTACAGTAGATGAAACACATAATATTAAAACAAGAGTGAATTTGAAGACATAATATAACAAGAGTGGGTTTGGAAGAGAATAAGAGATTTGTTTACGCCAAGGTTAAAAGTTCTGACACACACACACACACACACACACACACAGAAGTTCTATCACACAAAGTAAGATTATAAAAGCGTGTGTACAGTTGAGAGCAAAAGTTTCGTCGCACACATATAGTAAAGGAGGGGAGGGGGGGGGGGCGACTTGGATAAACCTTTGTATAAAAAAAATATAGTACAGTAGTTGTTTGTAATGGGTTGCAACCTGGTGTTTACTTATCAAATAAAAAAAAAGGGTCATTGGAAGGAAAACAGGAAAATAGGAGTAAATGATCACCTCTGGGTCACCTTATACGTCACGTGTATCGGAACTTCTGACCACAATTGTACACCCTTCATTGTATATCAAAAGATGTATACAAACTGGCAATAATGTACAGTACAGTATTTGCCCAAAAGATGTACAGTACGTGTATTCGTGCCTTAAATTCCGAAAACACACACACACACACACACACACAACAAAGCAACAACAACACAAATTAAAATGAAGGAGGCCAACTTGACCCCCTCGTTTGTAAACAGATAAATACATCTATACACTATTATGTTACCTACTCCGTTCGTAAGTGTATTCGTGCCTTAGATTCCGTAAACACACACAACACACACACACAACAAAGCAACAACAACAACAACAACACGAACTTAAGATGAAGGAGGCCAACTTGACCTTCTTGTTTGTAACTTGAGAAACTATACAAACATTGCGGTGTAGAGCAATATGATGGAGGAAGAGGAGGAGGAGAAGCACTTACCGGCAACAAGTAGGAGGAGGAACAGGAGGAGGAGGAGGAGAGGAGGGGGGAGGAGGAGAGACGTAGAGAACCCCCCTCCCTCCCTCCTCCGTGCAGCTGATATTCGTAGGTAGGGGGTAGAAGGGAAGGAGGAGGTGGAGGAGGTAGAGGAGGAGGTAGTGGGGAAGGTAGAATGGGTGGAGGAGGATCGCTCAACCCTCACCACCATCATCTTCATCTTCTTCTTCCCCCTACTCTCGCGTCCTTCTCCTTCTCCTTCTCTTCCTTCAACAGCATTCCCTCTTCTTCTTACTTCCTCGGTCAACATGGGTAGCACAAGTTGGGAGTGTCGCGTTACGTAAATATTGCCCACCCCCCGAGCACGGAAATTAATTCAAAACGCATTCATCATTTCTTATATATCACAAATAAACCTATAACCGCCACGGAGCATACATGGACCTTGAAATGAGTCTATGCTGTGATAACAAAGTCCCTACATAACAAATAAAAATGATACAGACTGGGAATTAATTTAAATGTAAGTAAACGTGGGAGTGAGAGTAAGGTGTGAGCGAGGGAGGCTACTGAGAGTGACGTCCTCCCACCTCGCTAGCCCAGGGCACACTGAAGGAAAACTGGGGCGAGCCGAGCCGAGCCAGCGAGGAGGCAGCTTTATTGACGTTCTTAAGGGCGCAAGGAAAGGCGGGAGAATTTTCCTGAGTGTTAAAAACTTTACTCTCAAAATCAGGTTCGCCTTCCCTTCACTCGACACCCTTTAAGAAGTAGTAATTAATGATTTTTAGAGCTCAGTCATTAAAATCGTCATTATTTCTCACTTCTCCAGCAGTACAGTAGCCAAATTAATGAGTCTTTTCACAATTAGGCCTAAGCGAGTTTTCAATTTTAGCCATAATTCTTGAAAAAAACAAAACAAAAATATATTATCCTTCTCATTACATCTATCGATCTTCGTCGTCGGTAAGGAGTTCGTGATCCTCCTAATATTTTGTCTCGTGTAGTGGTAAAAAAAAAAAAAAGTTAAGTATCTCATCTTCTGCCGCCCGGATGCTTAGGCTACGACGGAGATGGCTTAGGGCTCAAGTCGTCCGCGAATTATTTATGGGCAAAGTTCAGGGGTGAGGGAGGGGGAGGGCTTCAGTTCAGCAAGACGGTCTTTTTCAGTTTATAACACACACACACACACACACACACACACACACATTATTCGCTATGAGAATTATTATACAAGAGGGTCAGATACATCAAAACAAACCACAAAATAAACTCTAAAAGCCTCGGATTGAATGAATGCAGGTGTCTCACAGTTCGCAGTTGCCGAATCTTCTTATTATAACAGTACGGTACAGTACCGATTCACACTTGGAAACTACTTCGAACACCCCGCCTAACTCCCCCCTGTCGTTGCCAATGTTGGGCCAAACAGATTCGAATCCTGTTTCACAAGTTAAAATATTCGAAACATTCATATCTTTCACTCTAAGGATATGAATGTTTCGAATTTCTTAATTTGTGGATCGGGATTCGAATTTCTGACCGGCCGAACATTTTGAATCCTGGCTGGCTACGACATACTAACACCAACAACATAATAATACATGACAGACAACCAGGACAGAACTCATAATCCCAAAATGTCCTCACTTTGAAAGAAGCACATGATTACTGTTGTATGTTTTCCATGTTACGCAATCTGAATGATCTTAGTATGACATATTATTATCAATACTACTACTAATACTAGGCATGCGTTAGCTGTAATAAACAATTAATTTTCAGCAAGTGACTTTATTTATTCACCCTATACCAACCTAACCTAACATAACCTTTCCTATCTGACGTAAAGTAGAATGTCCTGCCTGAGAAAGACGGGGAAGCCAGTGAGAAAACTATAGTATAATAACCCTAAGATGATGATAATATTAAGGCCTAATATTATAATCGCCCCGTCAGCTGGTGTATTGTGTGGTTGGTTGGTTTACGCTTCACGCTGCCTCACGTCCATGTCAAACACACAAACCAGATATTCCCCAGCAGGTTTTCCCATTAATTTAACCTCGTGTCTCATCAGGGTACACCACGATGACTTTTATTCTACACTGTCTTAATTAACATCATGTAGGTTTGGGCTATTTAATTCTACACTGTCTTAACATCATGTAGGTTTGGGCTATTTAATTCCCCAAGTTTCTCCAGTAACAGTTATAAGGATCACTTTGTTTACATCAGCAGGTTTTGTCTGAGAAAGTAATGGCTATAATAAGAGTAGGGTATACGACACTACAAGTTACACAACTAAAAATAAATATGGTAGACGAGGCTTACCAAAAGTTACTATTTTACCGCAGTCGTTCATTATATGCTTTTTTAGGGCCGTATGCAAGAACATTAGTGGTATATACGATGGTGTGGCACTGGTACGATGGATCTTTTGTTTGTCTATGGAGCCATCGTACTGGTATCATGCCATCGTATGCACCATGAACGTTTTTACATACCGTCCTTACCGCCCTTTAATTTTATCACCACCTGTCTGTTATATTCGAGTTAGTTTATTATTACTATTATTATTATTATAGATACACACACACACAGGCACTATCACTTACTTCATGAGCTTAATTGCAGCCTGCATATCTATCTGTTGTACAAAATGAATGCATCCTAGGCACCAACCATGAGATTTTCGTAGCGACTTCACTTTGAATCTCTTTTTGTTGTGTAAAAGGTAAACAAAAAAACATGGGAGTGAACTACGGGACTAATTTAATTATAAAAAATTATATTGTTCACTCTTATTAATTATTAGTATTTCTCAGTTGTTGTTTTTTCAAATGTAGCCTACTTAGATCTATCATCTATTTATAATCTATCCTTACAATATTCTTACCTTGCCTGCTGTGTACAGATGGCAAAAAAGGTATTGGAATCCCCTATAGATATTATAGTTAATTTAAATGTAAGGGTGATTTCAATATTTTTTTTTGTCGACTGTACTCAACTCAGAATAATTCTGGTGTACAGTTGCAGCACATAATCCTTGACCAGACTTCCCCTTACACCCTGATCAAGGACTGTGTGTCACGACTGTACCTTCAAACAAATTTATAATATTAATGTTCTTGATTTATAAGGATTGCCAGAAAGAAACCACCTGCGTAGATAAAGGATTTTATATTTTATATAAAATTACTTAATCTAAGTTCACATCACCATAAACAGAATTTTTTTCCTTAATTAGCAAGTTACTTAAAAAGAACAGAATTTTTGTGAATGAAGTACTGTATGGTAGTACAAGCTGAAAGACTAGACTTGTGCAGAAAAAAACAGTTGGTTTGAATTTTAATAGGAAGCCATTCGCGGGTGTTTCACATATTCAAAAAAAAAAAAAATAGTGTTATTGTGAACAAAACCTGTAAACTAAGAATCAATTTGGATTTTGGGCAATGTGTTGAGGGTCATTGTGCCTGTATTTGTGTAATTTTTTCAGTGAGTACTTGGAGTGACTGAAAACAAGTGAATGAGATAAGCAGCAACTATAAAAAAATCAATATAGAATCAAACTGAAATAGTTAGATCACAAAAGAATAAACATGACCACCACATCAACAGTAGATGTGGAATAACATGTGAATGAGGAACAACGAGAATAGAACAGCAAGTGTGTAAATCTCTCACTTTGAATGAAAATAAAGATGCTTTGCTATTACTGTACTGCTGAAATGTTTACTTATAGCCCATATTACCCCCCTACTCCTCACAATGTTTTCATATCACAATATTCACACTGATTTATGGATCCTGTCACTTGAGGAACTTTACTGGTGAGGTGGTGGGACATTTTAACTCTATCAACCCAACCAGCTCCATATGTACAGTTCTATACTATACTAAGTCTTGTTATATATGGATTCATGTTACTAAGTAGTTTTGTTTCTTATTTATTCATTATAAAATGTCAGAAGGAAGGAAGGCTGGGAGACATTGCAACTGGGATGAATGGAGGAAGCCTGGGAGACACCAGAACAAGGATGAATGGAGGAAGCAAGCAAGCAAGAAAGAATAATTTGGCTACAGCCTGCTGGACCTGGGCTCTTATAAAACTAGAAATACAGAAGAGGCAATAAAAAGAAACATGCACAAACTTCAGATGGAACCTGACAGATTATATAATATGAATGAATAATATTTGGCTCTGTCATTATTGCATGTCAGTTTTGTTCTGACTACCACCACAATGCAGTACTTAATCATACTGAAGGGTGTTAATTAGCTGTAATAAAGTACATCAGCTCAAAAAAGTATCAGAACTATGTTTGTGGTAAACAATTTGAAAAATCAGCAATGTGATTTGAAACACACCCTACATTTTGTAGAATATGTTGGTAGTCCTGAAGATTTCAGTTGGCAGGTGATATTTATACACTACAGTATATCTCAGTTCCTACAGTTAAAATGAATCACTGCTTTGTTTAATACTTGTTTATTATTAATAGTACTATTTGTTTGCAAACACCAATCTGTCTTACAATTTCAACATTGCTGTTGCCCTCCAGGTGAAGGGCTATGAGGCATTGATGTGTTTACCATCTTGACTTCGACGAAAGCAATGCAAAATGTGAAGTGGGTGTAGGAAAATTTTGACACTAGCAACAAGTCCAGAGCACAGCATGTGTAGCCTTCATTTGACAGCAGTCCATAGCAAGCTAGTTTCAAGGTGGTAACACTATGGCTGGCAGTCAGGGACTTGGCTACAGCCATCTCACCCACCACCAGTCAACAATTTCAAAACTATCTACACACTAAGTTCTGATACTTTTTGATCTACGATACAGTATATGCTAACAAATATATAAAATAAATAAAACTGTAGTAAAACATAAAGGAAATATAATATGGTAAAAATTAGAGTAAATTGGCAGTAGTCAATTTGTGCAACAAATATATAGTACACACATACATAAATAATTATATATCCTATAGACTTCAAAAGAAGGAAAAATCAAAGAATAATTTGTGATAAAGAGTCCCTACAGTCCTGGGAAAAATGGATATAGTACATATTTCAGTCATCTATTAAAATGTGTAACCTGTGTGTCAACAGTAAAATGACATGGATGGGAGGCAGTGCTTGTTGTATTGTCTATATGGTAGGCTACCTTCTTCACAGTATATTACTCATACAGTAATTATTATCTGCACATGTTTTACAATAATATCAGTGTGTATTGTCTACAGGAGTATTCTTGTCAATATATACTGTATCAATATCCAACACTGATACTAAGATGGCAAGTATGTTTTCATATACATTATAACATTTTCCTTATAACCTTGTAATAGTGGGAACGTGTTATTACAACATAATATTATAGATTCTAACACGTCTTGTCAAGTTAATAATTGCAACCTCTGTACTTGTACTTTACATTTCTAAGAACATTCTGCAAAAAGAGATATCACAACAAACAAGTGAGAACTGACAAAAAACAAAGTAATAAGAACTTATGATGAAACAATTACCAGACCTCACCTACCACTGTATGTGATGGAATGAAGAAATGACATCACTAGACAAAAAATAAACTGTTAAGCAAGGCTCTCCTTTGTTTCTCACTATCTGTTAACTGTATACAGTTTTACAAAATAAAAAGTTATCAGATTTCATAATATTATATCCCATACCTTTCCAAAGTCAAACACGTCTACTCTATAAAAAGATGGCAAGAATCAAATTCACGCGCTAATCTCTGACTCACTACAATTAAGCTACTGTATTTGTGAAAAACTGCGAGTGGTGAAAATTTATTATTACTGTATTACTCATACAACTTACCTTCACTGTATGCACAGTACTAGAGGAGTAATACATTTTCATGACTGACAAAAAATGGAGCGTTATAAAACACTAACAACTACATATATTAGTAACTTGGGTAAAATTGTACAAAATGTGATCAATATTCCTGCTGTCATGTCCATCTTCACTACCAGGAAGGTCAACAGGAATTTTTATTGTAACAGGTATCAAACATCACTGTAAAATATACAGGTATACAATGATGCTTTAATATTCAAGAACAGAAAAATAGATATGTACGTAAACTATATCTTATACGTAGTGGAAAGGCAGAAAGGTCAGGAAACTTAGCATAATGTTAATATGTTGGCACTAAAACACAATACGTTTTTCCGCATAAAGATTATCTAAAAGATATGTTATGAAATATATAATTATATAGTACTGTACTGTATACTAATAACAGAGTGGCTACAAGATATTACCTTCCCCATAAGGAACTTGAATGTAGTAGACTAACTCTAATGCCAATACATGTCTTTAATGGCAGTATGTGGCCACTTTCCCTTGGCAACTCTACAGTATTTACCACACTGGAACTAATTGATGAACTTTCTTTATTGCATTTTATCATGTAAAGGAAGAGGCTCATTAAGAATTGAATAAGAAAGTTGTGATTAACACACTCCTATCCAAAGACCATTCTCATGCAATAACTGCCATATGAAAGTGAACAGATGTACTGTACTGTAATGCACTTGTCACAATAACACCACTACCATCACCTTACTACATTTTTTGTGACTGATCTAGGCTACTCTACTCTCGTCTAGTACTGCATGCATCAAGGTACAAAAGATAAATGTATTCTAATCACGCTATAGACCGACTATCGTGGCTGATTTAAAAATGGCAAGTGGTAGAAAAAGGAACATCAACATCATCATCCTACACAAGACCGACCCCCACAGCTGCTTGGGTTCCTGCTCTATCTTATACTTTAATGTGTAGGTACCTAAGTCGAGGCACTGTCCTGGTTAGATAGCTATTACTGTATTTGGAGGGCTCTAAGGTACTGTCAGGTGAGATGGATGTTGATGATTACTCCAAACAGACTTTCTTTCTGAACTAAACATTTTCCCAAGTTTCTGTCAAGGTTTGTGGGGAGTTATTAGTAGCCTCTAAATTTGCTGCAATATCTTCTCTCTCACGTTTCAATCCCCATGGCAATTACTGGATTGGAAATACAGCACTCTTAAAAGTTATTCTTAGTGCAGCTCCTACATCATCTATTCAATGCATGTTTATTTCAATTATACTAGTGTGATGTGAAGTTGTAGTAATATCTTTCCTTCATGAACTAAATATCTGTATTATTTATCACTAAATTTGTGAAATATTCCTCAGCCAAATTAAATTTACATATATTAACGAATATTCAAATAAATATTTTAAGGGGTGATCCTGTACCTATACTTGTTGGTATATATATCCTCCATACCTGTACCTAATTAGAGATTTACACACTGATCATTATCAGCATCATATACCTTATAAATTATTCGTTAATGGATTGTTCATACCATGTTCGGTGCAACACACCCTTTATAAAACATAAAAAATGACAATTAAAACTATAATATTGCATTTGACATGGCACAATTGATGTACTGGCAACAGCTCTGACATCAAGCAACTCAAACCATAATATATTTCCGTACTACAGTACAGGTACTTACTGTACTTAGATATACTCACAGAAGGCTAAGATTTCATAACCAATAAGACCTACACAATACTGGGTACTATTAATAATATGAAATTAACATTTCTGTATTTCAACCTTCCCTACAGTGCTTTCTACATTTGAAGTATCATCACAGTGTTCCTTTTATATGATCATCACAATCATTAAGTTATAGTACTGTACTGTAAAAAGAAATTCCACTAAAAAAAAAAACTCTTGTTTCTCTCTCTTAACAGTCAATTTCTATGTCACATCAACATTACTGATTTACAAAATTTCTCTATATATTTCCTAACCTACAACTTTATGTATACAGTACTGAAATAATCCTCCTCTCACTTACATCTCAGTACCTGTGAGCAAAATGATTCCTGTACAAGGCTATACTTGGAGGTGGGAGAGGAGGAGAGTGGAAAGGGATGGGAGTACAAAGATAAGAAAGATATGTATATTACATTGTATAATTAGTACTAAAGGGAAAGAGGGAAGAGAGATGGTTAGGTGGTATGAAATATTAGGTATGGTTACTAAATGCTAGTTGTGTACAAGGTAAACAGTGCATGAGACAGCATCACACTATATTAAAAATCTGCCTTACTTGCTAAAACTAAATTTATAAAAGAGAGGTGAAAAAATGGCTGGGAGACAGAGAGAGAAAGAGATGGGAAAGACAGGCAGCTAGAAGAGAGAGAAACAAGGCCAGAAAATAAGCCAGGAGAGAGACGGTAGAAGAAGGGCAACAAGAGTGACACAGAGCTTACACAGTGACCTAATGAATGCCAATCTCAAGAGAAGGTCGGGGTAGGTCCTGCCAGCTGTGACTTCTCTCCCTCATATGCATGGTGGGTCTGGTGAGCTGTGGAGAGACCAAGAACTATTAACACTTATATTCATGAATTTTTTTTTTTTTTTTTACCTCAACCACAGGACTGTAGGCTGTCAGTAGCCCGTGACTCTTGCAAGGCCCTGAGATTATTGAGTGTCGCACTAGATGAGACAGCGGTAGTTGTTTATAATACTATAATGCTTCAAATTTATGAAGACGAAATGGGATAATGTTGTTAATACCGTTTTGGTTCTCAGTATGACGTAAATTTACAAAACAACAAGAAATTCATGGTGAAGGATATGCTATTAGATATTTTGAATGAAAGATATGGTAGATGAACATTCTTGCCTGGATTATCCCAGACATATAATTTTGCCTTCATAAAACTTAAGGACTGTAACAAGAGTGTACTCACGCTTATAAAACTCTGCTGTAAAAAGAACGTCTGGGACAAGACTGTGAACCTTCTTCATGACGGTAGCACTGGGTGTAAGGCTACAGTCATAGTTCCAGATCTGAAGGAGGTCATCCCTCTCCCTTACACTCACTGAGATTCCACATACTTCATCTCCCTTTGCCAGGTGACCTTCAAACTGCTCCCCAATGGCTGCCAGTAGGAGTTCCTTCCACACCTGGGACTGTTGTGGGATGTGACAGTCAGGTTAGATTATACTAGGATACTTTCATTCATACGTGATCACTTTTATAAATACCGTACCATAACTCTTCATCTTTCAATACACTGTACTGCATTAGTTACCCATCTCCACCAAGATACCTTCACTACTTTCTCCTTGACCATTAACAGACATGTGTGTAGAAATTTCTGAGCACTCCATGCACCCATGAATCAGAACCCATGAAATAAAACACCAATGATATTGAATCTTTTCCTTCACATTCCTCCCATGAACTTACCAGGTAGTTCATGATTCATCAGCCACACAATGACAAGATACTGTATACATTTGTTAAGGGGAGTGACACTTGACACATTCGGTATTTATATATTCCAACATGTAACATTCTATTGTGTGTGTAACTTACGGTATCTCTCTTGGCCACCTTGATCCTCCAGGTGCCTCCATTTTGGTTACCCTCGTCCTCCCACATGGGTCTCCGTTCCCCACGCATGAGATGGTAAGAGTAACGAAGGCCGAGCTCGGACACATCGGGGATATGGTTATAAACAGACCAGAAAGATTGGACCGTGGAGACACTGTAGATCCGCTTCATGTTGGCCTCATACTCTGCTGCCGTCGCCCCACGTGTAGCCCTGGGGAGGATGGCATTTATCACAACAAGCCTTTATATCTTTTCTAAATCCAAGGGTATGAATAATGGGAGAACTGGAACTATTCCATGTGACATAACTAAACAGTGTACATATACTATTGTATTACAGTACATGATAATTCTACTATATTATTGAAACAAAGTTGTTCCATTAAAAGGGAAAAAAATACAATCAAATTCCATATAATCTCTTACCAAGAGTTTATTCTACAATATTTTCTTAGTTCAACAGTATGGACTTGGGGGTTATATAAAACAGCATTATAAGAGTGCAGAAAAAATATAACATAAAAATAACAAGCTCTCATTAGGAAGTAAAGTATCAGAACTTATCATAGGCTATCAAATGTAAATCAGTAACTTATAACTGGCTATGATATAATATTATATAAATCTACACGAACATAAAGCAAAAATAAATAATATTAAAGTACCGGTAAATTACGAGTTACATTACATGAATCTAACGTTACAAGTACCATAACAAATCATATATACCATTATAAGATTATATTTTCATTAGTGTATGACTGTGTGTTACTAACTTATCAATCCAGAAGGTCCACGGTGTGTTAAGAGGAACCCCAGTACTCTCATTTTCCTTTAGGGTGACATAGGCATCGGGGTGTAGGGCCAGGGGGGAGGAGGAGGGGGAGGCAATCGACACCCCCCCACCTCCTCCTCCTCCTCTTTCTTCTTCATTGTCATTTTCCAACGTTAATTCAATTCCTTCGTCATTAAGTCCATTTTTATCACTTTTACCGGGAATAGGAATCGCCGCCATGTTGTTGTTGTTGTTGTTGATTGTGGTTGTAAGTTAGTTGTGGATGTTGTGGTATTGTAGTTGTGGTTATAAGTTAGTGGTTGTAAGTTAGTGAGGTTGTTGTTATTGTTGTTGTGGTGATATTGTGGTTGTAAGTTAGTGGTGTTGTTGCTGTGGTTGTAAGTTAGTGAGGTTGTTGTTGTTGTGGTGATATTATGGTTGTAAGGTAGTGAGGTTGTAGTTGTAGTTAGTGGATGTGGTTGTTATGGTGTTGTGGCGGTTGTTGTTATGGTTGTTGGAGTTATGTTGTTGTTGTTGTCGTTGTGGTGGTGTTGTTACTGTTGTGGTTATTGTTGTGTTGTTGTTGTGGTTATTGTCGTAGTGTGGTTGTTATTGTTGATGTTTGTAAGTTATGTTAGTTGTTGCTTGTGTTGTTGTTGTTGTTGTTGTTGTTGTTATTGTTTTTGGGTTTTGTTGTTGTTGTTGTGTTGTTATTGTTGTTATTGTTGTGATGATGGTGATGGTAACTCGTTGACATACAAACTGAATATGTATTTATAATGGTTTCCTCTTCCTCTAGGCCATTTCTAGTCTGTTTTATGGCCCAGGAATGCCTTGTTATATCCGGTGTGTGTGGCTTATCACTCACTTTCAACACACACACACACACACATACAAACTCACACTGTAATCTAAACACAATACAAAAAATACAAGGTTCAACTCAAGGGAAATCAGCTGGTGTGTGACGTCATTAAATTAGCACACATTCACCTACAACTGCTAAAATGTAGCAATTTGTTTTTGTAATATTGTCGTTGTTCTAATTTAATTAAAGATAGTTATTTTTTTATTTTTTTAATATATTGATTGGCATAACCTCATTTTTCTTTATAGGATTTATCAAATATTATTCATTGTTTACCTCGTGAAATGACATTACATTATTTAGATGACTGAGCCAATACTAATTTAAAAAAGTGCATCAAGCATCATAATAAGTGTTGCAACATCCGTGGTTTTATAGCCCAATTTGGCTACTAAAAAATTGAATACCGCCACCTAATATTTCCTACATTGGCTTATTTAAAATTGGCTACTTTGGAATAATTTAGGTCATGGGGTAAAAAATGTCCAGATTATGACTTCTCATATGTGTTTTACATATTTTGTTACATCTTAACACCATGCGCTAGTAAGAAAAATAAAGGAGTTTCTATTAAAATATATCTTTGGGTAATCGTTATTTTTTTTTTTTTTTTTCAAATATGGGCAAATATTTCAAAGGATTATAAAATTGCCAAATTAATTCTTAACAATATTATTAATTAATTCTCCTCAGTTTAAGCTTATCATCACTATCAGTATAATAATTGTAGTGTATATTTAGTTCCCCTTCTTCTATTTACATATTAGTTACTTACATCTCTCCAATTTGTTCGTCTACCTTAACACACAGGGGTGAAAATAATATATTTGTGGTCATCTTACAACATACTGAGGATAGTAAAATAGCATAAAAATAAATTAACAATGCATTCCAGAAGTAAAAAAATGTGTCTGTTAACAATACAAGTGTAATACAGTGTAAATACGAATTTGTTAACAAACTTGTACTCATGACCAAAAATTCAACACTAACAAGAAAATGGTCTTCATGGCTTAAATAATAACAAAACAATGGAAGCAAGTAGGAACACTCTGAAACATAATATATATATATACTGTATCAGGTACTGTAGTTAAATATAAGTACAGTACAGTAAATGGAATCGGCATCAATTTATGACCAAAATGTCAGATTACATGGATTAAGGGGAGATTCTTTTGTTGGTGAATTGGAAGGTCTCCGATTCCTCCAAACTATGCCATGAAACAGATCTCCTATTAGTACCATTGATGACGTTTGTTTTCTGACATAGTTAGTAGGAATCAGCAGTAGCCTTCCAATTTGCCAACAAGATAATCTCACCTTAAAAGAATTTGGGTGAATATCACAGTGTAGGTATAGTAATCTTTAGTTTTTCACTGTTGTTATAGATGTGTAATACATATACTGTATACAGTTTTCTATAAATCCATGTACAGTAAACCCTCATTATCCACCAATGGGTTTACGGGTGTGTAATATATAAAGTGGGTTTTCTGTACACACATTCATTACACACACACACACACATAACTCATTTCAGTCTTCCACCTTGTGTTACAGTATCAGTGCTAATGACAGTTGTTACACAGTTCAATGGTCATAATAAGGTATCATGGTTCTGAAACACTTACAACCATAAAATACAAACATAAGCAGAAAAACTTGTCACAACCATGAAATACAAACATAAGTAGAAAAACATTACACAATAATTTGTTAGAGTATTGCTTACCAACTGACTGTATTCGTACTGTACATAACTTGAGGCTTGACCTCTGTCTAGTAAAGCCTACTGTCTTTTATATATAATAATACTGTACAGGAAACATGTTTTTATATTATTCTTAACAACTAGATAATATGAGATGTCAAGGCAGACAAAAAATCACATGGTAAAATTATATTAGAACATTTGTTTGGTTGGGTTGGTCTGTGATAGTGAGAACTGAAGAACACTGAGTAGAGGGTTTGTCTTTCAATGAGTATTACAATGATTGTTGATGATTAATGATGATGATGATGATAATAACCACGATCTGAGTACTATATTGTACTAGGAATTAATGTACAGTTTAAGAGTCAAATTGGTACAGTACTAACCCCACTCCTCCCATGACTAAGACCATCACCTGAGCCACTGAGGGAATATAATCTTATACCACCTGTACCATGAACTCCTATTTCATAACACAGAGCATTACTTTTGAACGGTTCATTGTATAATTTTCCTACGTACAGAAGCATCACGTAAGTTGCTCGGTTGATATACCTCTTTTCTTTTCTATGTATTAACTCATAGAATGTATCCTGTTAAGTAGAAATCTTCAGATACTACTGTATAAATAAACCACATTCTTCTAGTTTTGAGTGTCACTTTGTACAACTGACCACCCACGGGGCTGCTCGGCCAGACAGCTTGAGGAACTTGAACAACAACTGACCACCAACTCTTTTCACACGACCTATCTGTACCAACTTATCTCATCACATAAGGCTCCAAATATTTCTACTGGACTCACTAAACCTTCTCATCTACTTTCATCTCACCCTCCTTCATATATCTACCCATCCATCCTTACACCACAATTCTGGCCTACCTCACATCCCCCTCTCATCCCTTCCTTCCAATAAGTGAATCTAACAGATGAAACAGGCTTCTTTCATATTTTTTCTTTTCAGTTTAAATGAATCAGTAGCAATCAGTTCACTGCAAATCTTAGGGTGGTAGTATTAAACGTTATCTTTGACAAAAACAATCTTCATTGCTATATTCTCATTGCAAAATAATGCGAACTGAGCAACAAAGATTGTTTTCGTCGAAGACATAGTTTAATACTTCCACCATTAGTCAATTTAGTTACAACATCTTGGGGGAAAAAATGGTAATGAAGCTGTAACTACTGTTCCTCTTCTTGCTTCACTGCTTCTTTTCTTCCCCATCTTCTTCAGTTATAACTCTGCCCCTGTCACCAGCCTCAGCTCTCCTGCCTCATCAATCTCCATCACCTGTCCCATTGCCTCAGTGGTGGTCCCCTCAATGGTAATTCCCTGTGTAACATCAGCTTGGGATATGAGTGTTGTTAAGGACTCATGATGTAGAGTTGAAGTGTCACCATCCAGGACAATCTCTGAAAGCACATTAGAGGAGATGGTGTTCTCCTCATCTGGTCTCTGGTGGCACTCTGAGAAGGCACCACTCATGTCCACCTGAGGGAAGACAAGTTTATTGCCAAGCTAACACACAGAAAATGTTCCTTATATCTTATTTTATTAAATATACATAACATAAAACCTTTATATAACAAATGGTAGAAATAGATAATGCTACTACACATGCAATTACAACATTAAATTAAATTAATCAGCTTCTTATCTAAACATAAAAATGGTGAAAATTATTGTGAAACTAGCAAACATTCATTTTTCAACCTCAATAATGACATAATTTGGAAAGTAACATAATGATATATAATTAACACTGACCACAAAAAGAGGCCTAGACCTTATACTGAGCACTACAGTCAACACTACAGTACCTACCTGGTTGGGTGCTGTGTCTTCAGCTAACACAGTCACCTGTAAATCACCACTGGTTTCTGTTCCTTCTTGCACATACACCACAATGCATGTTTCTTCCCCTTTCCCTTCTTCACTTTCATCCTCTGCTTCCTCCTCCTCCTCCTCCTCCTCCTCCTCTTCCTCCTCCTCGGTCATAGAAATAAACTGAGCGACGGTCATGCCATCCTGTGATCTGCCTTCCTCCTCCTTCTTAGCAACGATGAATTCCGAGGCCAGATTGTGCCGCTCCAGAATATGGCTCTCCACGGCTGACCTCCTCATAAACCCTTCACCACACAGCTGACCAACATCATCATAAACTTAGTCAAACCACATACTATATATAAAATTCTGTCATAAATAACATACTGCAAGAAGACAATACATTATAGACTTGGATTAGACAACCACTATGGTGTCAGGAAATAACTATTGTACATTTTTCTTTTCCTCCCAGACCTTGCTTGCTGGTGACATTTCTTACTGTCTCTTACATGTTGATTCTCAAGAAAACCTACCTTAATATCAAATAACATTACCCATATTTACTTGATTACATGCTGCCACTTAATGTAAACAGGAATATGTAAAATCTGATCCTACACATCTCCCCAAAAAGATTTAGTGTCATTACAAATGGACAAGTTTGTCTTCAAGTGTAAGCCACACCACAACTTTTGTCCATATTGTCCAAAAAAATGTGTACCTTAAAATTGAGATACTACAGAGGTGCATACAAAACACACTGGTGGGTGGACATGGGACCATATCCTAAACAAACAAGAGACTATTAAGAAAAAAGAAAAAAACTCACCTCACATTTATATCTCTTGTTGCCTGTATGGACATACATGTGTGCTCTTAAGTTGTTCATTTTGTTAAAAGCACGTTGGCAAATATCACACTTGTAAGGCTTCTCCCCGGTGTGAACCTTCATATGTTCCTCTAGCTTGGTCTTGCTGATAAATGCCTTTTTACAGATGTCACACACATAGTCACGTATCTTATAATGGGCGTACTGCATGTGTTTAGACAGTGAGGAGCTGGTGGAGAAGATAGATCGGCAGACAATACACTGGTAGGGTTTCTCCCCGGTGTGTGTCCTCTCATGGTTCTTCCAGGTGCTGTACTGCTTGAAACTCTTGGGACAGCGGGTACAGGTATAAGGCCGTTCATCACTGTGTACCCTCATGTGTGTCCAGAGGTAGGACTTACGAGCAAATTGCTTTCCACACACTTTGCATGTTGTCTTGGTTTGCCCTAAGTGGCTCTTCATATGAAGCACCAGGTTCCGTTTGTCTGTCAGTACCTTATGACACAGTTCACAGAAGTACTGCTCGTCCTTCCAAAAGTGCACTGACCGCATGTGAAGCTGCATGTACTGAGGAAGCTGGATGAGTAGAGACAAAGTACTTATAATAGCAGAAGAAATAAATCTAGATATAGTCCTTATTTTAACTACTATACATATAAAACTAAAGATGAAAAAATCCACAATGAAATTAGAATGAAAGGACAAATAAAAAGAAATAGAGTGCAAGTAAAGTACTTTTTACTCTACTAACAACTGTTGTTGTGATATTATATTTCATTCAATTAGAGCTTCCCTCTGGTAGCAGAGTTAGTACTGAAGTGAACATGTATCATATGGATGTTGGTAATTGGCTGGTAGGTAAGTCAGCATTACCCTCCTACCATGTCTCATTGTAACTTTTTCTCATCACAAGGTATTCACTAATATATTTATTTATATATTTGTGACGACAAGTTATTTTTGCAATTCCAATGTTTTATGCATCAACATATTGATTGATACAATAGTGTCTTCCAGGCATGAGATACAGCAAGAAACTACCAAAGTACAGTACTAATAAATTTATTAAGATTCAGCTGAAAAATAAAGTATACCACTGTTTTCTATACTGCCTGGAAGCACAGTGATTACTGACAGCAGTTGGCTTTAAACAATACCCTAAACTGGCAACTGGAGCACTAATACCTTAAAATACATGGAGCTCATCACAGACCCCTTAAGGTAATTAAACACCTAACCTGTACAAAAACATTTATGACTTGAGTATACCAAGCAGTCACAACAACCCACCTTAAATGCCTTCTGACACAAGGGACATTTATATGGACACATGTCACTGGCCTGGCTGATACAGACAGGGATGTGTGCTTCTCTATACCGCTTCTGTGCAAACGAGGCTCCACACATGTGACAGAAGTAGGTGGGCCGGGCAGAACTGGAGGGGACAGGGTGGGAGGAGGACAGGTGACGATAGAGTTCCCCATGTGAGCTGAAGGTTTCAGGACACTCAGCAACCTTACATTTGTAGGGCTTGATGTTGAGGTGAACCTGATCAATAATAACACCATAAATAATCATAATACAGTAAACAAGGATAGCACATAAAAAAAATTGACAAAACAATACCAAACAATACCATATATATCTAATAAAATAAAGAAAACATTGCTCCTTGTAAACATAATGATTAAGTGCAGCATACTTAATACTTTCTATCACAATAGAGTATATAATTAAGATAAAATTAGTTGCTGATTGTTCCTCTTACCCTATTGTAATGTCCAATGAGGTCCCTCTTCCTGACATAGGAGGCAGAACATTGCTGGCAGGTGTGGCTGAGGCCAGCATGTGCAGAAGCAAAGTGTTCACAAGCACCACGCTGAGTAGAGAAGCCCTTGTGACACTGACGACATCTCCATGGCTTCCCCCCAGCCTTATCCACGGTGGTACTGTAACACATCTTCTCACGTTCCTCCTGCAGCCTCGCTCGCTTCTTGCCACACCCCTGTATAACATGGATATCATACTTTATCAAAGAGATTACTTCTACATATACCACAATGCAGTCTATAGATATATTTACATAAATGTTTAGATAACAAATGTCACTTTATGATTTGCCACAATAGGACACAGTGGAAAAACAAAACAAATAAATATTGTACTGATCCAACAAACAACAGGTTATTATTTTGTTCTTGTGGTCAACTTACCAGAGATTTCTTTTTGGGTATGGAGGTCACATTACCCAATTCACTCTTCACTGTAACACTGGACTCCAGCTGTGAGCCTTCTTCTGGAGTCATGGTGTCATCATCCAGAGAAATTTCATCCAAATGTACCTCTTTCAACTTTCCACCTGTCTGGGAATCACTTGATTCTGCACCAACACTAGTCAATTCAGACTTTGGATTCCTCAGAGTTCCACTGTGATGATTATCCTGCAAGTTGTTCTCACCATTCAACCCATCCATATCCTCACAAGAAGGCACTTGAAGGAGCTGTGAAGAAGGCAGAGTATTATGACTACTTAATGGTTCAGAGGTCCATTCATCCACTGATATCCTCTCTTCAACTTGATCTACACCCTTACTCTCACTGTTGCCCAACACCAGTCCTTTTAACAACATTTCTGCTGAAATTGACTTTGAATCAATGCCCACTCCCTCCACAGAAAACTGAGCTTTCTGTTGTCCTGTCATTGAAGTGATTTCCTCCTCTTCTATGTCCTCTGAAGTCATTCTTTCAGAGTTCAATTGTGTGTGTCCTGGCTCCTCCTTAATGTTGACACTAACCCTCAATGAAGGATTTATTTCATCTTGTGACTGTGGGTGTTGCTTTTCTCTATTTTCTTTGGATATGGTTATAATTGTTGTTTGAGGTTTAGAATTAAGTACTGTATCCCAGTCACACTCTTTTTTTACTACACCACTAGCAACATACTTGACTACACCAGTGACACATTCCTCCTCTTCCTCTGCCCCTAATACTGGAGTCAACTTCTCTGTCTCCTGTTCTCTTCTGGGCCGTCCTCGACTCTTAGTGGTACGAGTTATCTCCATAATTTCACAGGTGTCCTTCATATAGGCCTCAATTTCTGCCAGGTTTTTCCCTTGACTTAATACACCTTCCTCCAGTTTAAAAACTCCACCTAGTTGCTCACCAGATGACTCCAAATGATGCAAAGTTTCCTGGTCAATTTTCGTCTCTCCTCTGACCCTTGCTAACAGATCATGTTTCATAGAGACTAATTTGTCTTCCATCTCAGTAATTTTGTCAATGAGAATGACACATTTTTTACACAGCACCCACGGTTCTGTCAGCAAATCAGGGTCCACAGCACGAGGGAGAAACTGCTGGAATTTTTTTAGGGCTAAAGACTGTTTTTCATTGGGAATTTTACTGAACCAATGAGACTGTTTCCTGTAGTCGACAGTTGTGTGTGTCTGGCAGGCAACACACAGTGGCTTGATCACCCTTGTCTTCTCCAGTTGGGCATCCATCACAATTGTTACATTCTCAAACTCTTCCAACAAATCTGGGGGTTCCTCTTTCACCGTTACCTCTTCCAACAGTTCATCTGGTGCGGGGGACCTTGAATTTCCAATCACCTCTTGCTGCTGTTGCTGTTGTTCCTGTTGTAACTCTTCTCCCTCCCTTTCCTCTAAACTCACATCTGTTCTGACCCTTACTGGCCACTCTGAGTTGGCCTGGTGGTATGCTTCCTTGTGCATATTGAGACTGTTTTTTGTTGGGAAGAACTTGAAGCATAGATAGCAGCGGTGGGTTCGATCTCTGCCTGCCCGCCTGGTACTTCTCTGTGGCTCTTTTTGTTTCTCTAATTTCTTCATCTGCCGACTGTAATGCTTAGACTCAATCTGAAACTCTTGGTCGTTACTGCAGCTGCCTCCCACCTTATCAGACGTACCTTTGGCTAGCCTTTTACACAGATCTGTATTATTTACCTCACTATTTACATTGCATTTTTTACTATATTTTCTCTTCAATTGCTTCCTTTTAGACTCCCTTTGATTTGTTAGCCTGTCCTCTTTCTCAATATCTCCTTTGGATTCAGCTTTCCTATTGGGTGAAGAGGGGTCAAGTTGATCCTCTTGTTGGTCCTCCTTCCTCTCTGTTCCCAGTAAAGTTTTCCTCCTCCTCTTACAACTCCTGAGGTGTTCCTGGAAGAGTCTGAGGGTGACACACTTTTTCCCACAGAGGTGACAAGTGTGGGAAGTTTCATGACGGTGCTTCAGGAACTCCTCTAGATCACTGTGTTTGTGTGAGCACCTCCAACATTCATAGGTCCCCCCATCCTTGGTGTGTGTATCAATGATATGACTACGGAGACTCTGGATATTGGCAAACTTCTGAACACACACAAGGCACTCCTCCTGCCAGGCATGGTGGAAGCGACGTCTGTGGCTTTCCAGAGAACGCTCAGAATGAAGGACAGCACCACACACCTCACATGGGTGTAGCGACAGTCTGCAGCCATCGAGAAATATAATGTAAGAGGAAAATATTGAAATAATGATAACATGTTCTTACTTATGATGATTTATATATTGTACTTACTCAATTATAAGGCCATTGTTCTAAGGTTCAATAAACAAATTGCTTGCTAGTGACTGACATGTGAATCAACTTCACACTCATAATATCTAGGTGGGTATAAAACAAACTTGTCCTGTCCACTTAACTATAAACAAGATTTGTTGTTGTGTCCATTTAAATTCAAACAAGATTACCTCACCTTTTAGCATCATGAGCAGGTTTGTCATCATCAGACTTGGCTTCAACTGGCCACAACACTTTAAGCTGAAACAAAGTAGGCGAACGTATACTTTCTATCAATTATGTGCCACATAAAAATTCAAGCATGAAAATAACGAATATACATCTATGGCAACTCTGAGTTTGGCTATTCCCTGTCAAGGCCACACTAGACACTAATAGTGAGCCATTAACCCACCATAAATGAGTCACACCACCAATGGAAATTACAGATACTACAACCACTTATCTACAGTACTTACTGCAGTGCCAAACTTGGATGCAATGTTGTGTAGGGTTTTGCTCCTGAAGTTTGAACCGGTGTGTGAGAAGTGAGGCAGTGAGGATATGTTGTAGGCTACCATGTCACCCTTGTCTGTCTTCACTACTGCTCCATCTCCAAGTCCAAGCACTAACAATGTGTACAACTTGTTTTAGGATCACATAACAATTGGTATCAGTGGTTTTTATTTGTAATTGATAAAAACAGGTAAAAACATCTAAAATGCAAATCCACTTTATGAAGAAAAACTATATGGTCTATCTATAAATCTACCTATCATTCCAACAAACTAGATCTCCGATGTCTCATTCCCTCTAGGAACTACCCTCAAAGGATGGTCATGGCAGAAAAGTCTTCAGTTCTCCCTATTCCAACACTCCCTACTCACCTGCCCTTAATTTTTTCATATTTACAATTTCAATATATATATTAATTGCAAAATATTTTTGTAATTCAACAGTTCAACAGAGTGTGTGCAGAAGGTAAATTCAGAGGTGGTCAGAATAATGAAAAAAAAATCAAAAACCTTAAAAAGATTTGCTTAAATATGGACATAAACATCTGAAACACACATAAACACTCACATTTGAAAGGTAGCTTTGACTTTGTTGATGTTGTAATTTGTATGGGATGTTTATCACTTGCCAGACCTTTTTCTGAAGTCTGGAAATCAGTTTGGTTGTTGTCTTTGATGTTGCTTACACTGGTCTCTAACTCCACAGCTTCATCCTCCTCTCTGTCCTTCACCCGAGTCTGGTCAGTGTTGACGGAGGAGGAGGCGGAAGTGGAGGTGGAGGTGGGAGGGAGGGCCTGGATGGTAATGTGTTCTTGCCCTCGGACTTTACCATTCACAGTGACATCTTGATCAATAGAATCCTCTGACACTGGCATCCTGAAGTGAACAAATGTAGTTCTAAGCAATTCAAAGTTTTGTGAAAGATGTGGACTTCTATCTAGCTCTCAGGTTTCACTAAAAATTAAAAGTATTCGCCTATAGGAAAACGTTAATATGATAATAACAACTTTCCGTTCCAAATTTCAGTTTCTGCTTCATCACGCATAACCAAGAATCCATTTATCAGCCATCTACACAACACACACACAAATTAAATAAACAAATGAATAAATAAATAAATATATAATAATAATTATTATTATTTTCTCATAATCATATCCTCTCCATTCTCTCACCCCTTCTAACTTGACCTCTCCTCCTCCCCTCACTTACCTCTCTTCCCCATCTCCCCCAGCACTGATGAGAAAGAAGTCCTCTCCATCCCTTCCGCCAACCACCAGAATCTGCACTCCATCCTCACCTCCAGCCCTCACCTCTTCCTCCTCCTCCTCACCCAGGCCAGTGCTCACCACACTCTCCTTCTGGGTCTCTGTTTTGACTTCACCTTCCAAGTCCTGATCAAGGGGTCCCAACACCTGTAGCAAGTGGACAAACATCAACATACAGTAATCAGTGAAAGGGTCAACATTCACTATTTTCAATGGCAACGGTAACATCCATAATTATGTCCAATATTACCTTATCATGGATGTAGTGGCCGGAATCAAACCTTTAAAATATTTATCTTCTACCCTACAATCATTACAGAGAGTCAACAGAGGCAGTGTTACCCTTGTGGCATGTCATTCTCTCAGAGGGTAGTGGATGAGTTTCACATGTCACCAATTTTCTGGTCTGATAATGGGGATATGTATGTTGTAGACTGTTTGCATTCTATTTCCAGCATATCATTGCCACTGAATGAAAATAACCATCAAAAGCACATGTCTTAAGTGTGTGAACAACATACATTCAGTAAGTTCACCTATTTGGGTAACAAGAGGCTGCGGATTTGTGCCACTCTTGGCCACAAAAACACAATCTGTGGAAGCATCGCGCATGAGAAAATAAAATGGTGCTGATTTGGGATTTGTTGTGGATAAGGTGAATCATGCATTGAGAACACACACAATAGATAAACCTACTTTACCTGGAAAACAATAAAATGGTGCTGATTTGGGATTTGTTGTGGATAAGGTGAATCATACATACATTGAGAACACACACAACAGGCACAACCTACAGTACCTGGATAATCTGGCCATCATGAGTCTGGAGAAAGTATTGTCCTGTCGGGAGTTGTAGGTCTTCTTGCTGGCTTCCTCCATCCTGCAGTTCTTTCAGTCCATCATCTCTCTCCTTCCCTACCCCATCCTTTGCATTTCCTTCTCCTCCTCCCTGTACCTGGATAACCTGGGGTAGAGGTAGGGGTCCTTGGGGGTCTTGAGAAGGGCTGGGTATGGAAATAATGCCAGTCTCCCTCTTGTCTGTTTTGGGAGAATAATTTGTTACAGTATCATGTTATATTAATTGTTACTCAGAACTGCATAACACATAAACCTATTGTTAATAAAAAATACCAAGACCCTTTATGCTTCATCTATAACCCCTTGACTGGTATGAAAGACTGGTGTCCCCTGATTAATTTTGTCAGTGTTTCTATAAGAAAACTAAATACTGTACATAAGCAAAATAAACTAAATAAGACTGCATACGCTATATAATTATATTTAAAAGCAAGAACCCGGTCATTTCAGCATAATTTAATCATTGTACTGTACTGTACTCTTTAGCAGACACACCACAATGTTTGACTTTAAATAACTACCGTATGAAAGAAGGAATATCAAAACTTCTCACCGTGTTCACTATTTTGGATTGTCTTGTCAATGACCATTATTATTTAAATCAAAATAATTCAGTAGTCTACTAAACTAATACTAGTGATATCCAAAGTTTATTTTTGTAAATGCACATCTCACCATTGTTGTCAACTAGAGTAGTGTCAAAGTTATCAGAGAGGAGGCTGGCAGGGCTACTGGTTTCATATGCTGTCAGGACAGTACTTTCAACTCCCTCCACTCCATTTTCAATCTGGAAACGAAAAAAAATATAGTACAATTATTCAAAACTCATCAAACCATCATTACAGCTTATCTACTTTTTCTCTACTTTCAATCTGGAAAAGAAAAAAAAAAGTAGTACAATTATTCAAAACTCATCAAAACCATCATTACAGCTTACTTTTTCTCTACTTTCCAACTCATGTTTTTACCAATAAGGAAAGTTGTAAAGTCATGAGCAATAGTTTCTTTACCACCCCTAGAGAGAGTGTGTTCAAAGTTGGGGTTGGAGATGGACTAGACGAATAAACATTGGCCGGTTGGACACGCCTGTTAATGCTTCATATCATCAGAGAAGTTAAGGGGGAAGTTTTGTTTTGGTAATTCTGGAGCAACTGAGTCCTCCAAAATATTCCAAGCAACAGAACGCCATTACTTTTGCTCTTCTGGTCCTTTTTCCTGGCATACTTTGAAGGAATCATGGCACTCCAATGTACCAACAAAGAATTACCACCTTAACTCATCTCAACTCTTAAAACTATAATGAAGTGTTATCAGTCTCAGATAAACCTTGACAATGTAAAGCCATTTTCTATCTACTACTTCCATTACACTCACCTGAGGGGGGGTAAAGAAACTAATGCTCATAACTGTACATATACTGCTCGGCCAGACAGCTTGAGGAACTTCAACAACAACAACAACAACTATGCATATTAATCTCATCCTGTCACAGAGCAACTCACAAAGAAATGGTATATAAATACAGCAATATAATATAAACCTTGTACAGTACTGAGCTTACCTGTGTTGGATCACAAATGATCACTGAACCAGACTCATCAATTTGATAAGGCAGTTGTGCCGACTCCAGCCATGATATTAACTGTTTGACATCAGGGTCCTCCATTCTGCTGAGTAATAATTATAAAAATAATAATAATACCGGTAACAATAATAATAATCCGGTAATAATAATAATAATAATAATACCAGGTAATAATAATAATAATACCGGTAATAATAATAATAATACCGTACTGTACTACTACTACTACTAATAATAATAATACTGGTAATAATAATAATAAGGTAAATACTGTATTGAAAGAATTACCATTATTGCATATAGTTTTTCTACCTTCATTACCCATTTATTTAGACCATTTTCTATTTTCTTCTATGGCATTTCCTCCACTAATGCCCCACTTCCAAGATAGAGCATATTCAAATGGGTTATTTTGAAATTAGCCTGACCTGACCTGACCTGACCTAACCTAGACCGCATCAGACTACTGGGACCTAACCTGGGCAAAGTACCAGGAAATA
Organism: Petrolisthes manimaculis; assembly: GCA_034508575.1. NCBI lineage: Eukaryota > Metazoa > Arthropoda > Malacostraca > Decapoda > Porcellanidae > Petrolisthes > Petrolisthes manimaculis. The sequence goes on along the minus strand of JAWZYT010005011.1, from coordinate 49,677 downwards.
ATTGTGATAAAGTACAATAAATGACTGGGTCAAAATACGGTAAATTTACAGACTTTGGACAATTCTAAGACACTTTTCATCTATGGTGTTTCTCTCGGAAATGCCCCGTTTTGGAAACTAGTCTGACCTGACCTGACCTAACCTAGACCACAGCAGACTACCGGACCTAACCTGGGCAAACTACCGGACCTAACCTGGGCAAACTACTATACCTAACCTGGGCAAACTACCGGGTATAACCAGTGTAAACTATCATAAAGTGACTGGGGCAAATTTCCAGGACCTAACCTAATGTGGTAATACTGCTCAAGCCTAGCCAAAAACCCAGTTATTCGGTAATAATACCCAAAATACTGGGACCCAGCCGGATCTGGTAACACTGCTGCAAAATGGTAATTCTTTCAATAAATACCTGTTTTATAACTACAGTACTGTCCAAAGTGTTGTGACTATACATTACACCATATTCAACATTCATGGTGCATACGACGGTGTCATGGTATCGGTACGGCCCCATGGACAAACAACAGAGCCATCGTACCAGTACCACACCATCGTAGGCACCATGAATGTTCTTACATACGACGCATACTTTCATATAACTATAATTCCAACATTAAACTTATCATCCACTTTACATTACCAATAATTATAGGTTTGAATGCGACATATAAAGATTGTATGGGTAATTTCTCTCATAATATATATATCCTATAAATAGGTAGCCTACAGATTAAATAACCTTTCATGGTTTACCTTAACAAGACCTATTTCTTATTTATTACCTTCGTGGTGTTCCAAGAATCAAAATTAGTGGATAAATTTCATTGTGACTGAATACATTGGATGGCAGAGTGAGGCAGACCAATGTATGTGTAATGTTGTTGTTGTTGTAAAGGCACTTCGAGCCTAAAATTATTAAAGAATGAGCAAGTTTTAAATGACTAAATGAGCACAGACTGTCACTAGTCCAATTTAAAATGTACGTGAAACGTGAGTGTCTATGGCATATTATGGGTGTATGTGCTGTGTACAATTTCAATAATGGCAGTATACATGAAAAAAGAGACTGGGTAAAGCTCTATCAGTTCCTAAGAGACCAAGATAAAGTCAAAATATTGATATCGTCGTACTAACGTGAGGGCAAATCTAATGGTGAATTGGTCCGAGTATGCTCTCTACACTTTAAAACAACAACAGATTACGTCCCAAGAGATGCTTTGAACAATCAACGATGTAATGGATCTCCAAAGATCATCAGAATATTGCAACCTTGAACTGTACCGACTCTGCACCTTCCAAATTCTAATTGAGAACCAGATATATTTACCCACTCAAAATTCGACTCAAAATTTGACTCAAAATTTTGGATATAAATTTGCATATATCTCGAAAACGGTGAATCTGAGAGCAAAACGGACCCAATTTCTCCCCCCCGCTTGGTAGTACATCCCCCCTTCAAAATTATCCCCCCTCTCATATCCATTACTCAAAATTGACATATATGGATTTTTGACATTTTGAGTCAGTCAAAATTTTGGTTTCTGAAAAATCGTCATGTTGGAGTTACATACAAATACAAAAATAATTGAATACAGTATTAATTTACCTATAAAATCTCACGTAAAAATAATGATAAAAATAAAATAGTCTGCTGTAAATAAAGCACCATAGAAAACTCGTTCTTACCACCACAAAAGAAAACGTTAGCTAATTAAAGGTAGACTATTTTAAAAAGTTAAGGGTCAGTTTTGGTTGGCGTGCAAATCCCGTAGAGTTTATTGAAATTCCCGTAGACTTTATCGGCCAAATTTTTATCATTTTTGCTGAAATTTGGCCGAAAATGCCAAACTGTCGATCGTAACCCGGTTTAATGCCAAATTTGGCCCTTTTTTGGCATTTAGGCCAAATTTGGCTTTATTTATTATTATTTTACCAAAGTTTGGCCTACAATTCTCGTGTATTTTATTTATAATAATTGGTTTTCTTATATTATTTTATCATAGAAAACATATTAATTATCATATAATTTTATGGGAGACTAATTTTTTTTTATTTTAAAACAAGTGTAAACCCTTTTTGACGAGTGTGGGCCTGTGGGGCTATTGGCTAGTGCATAGAATTATATAATAGTGTATAGAATTAGAAAGTGTATAGAGTTATATAGTGTATAGAGTTATATAGTGTATAGAATTATATAGTGTATAGAGTTATATAGTGTATAGAGTTATATAGTGTATAAGTTATATAATAGTGTATAGGTCTGTGGTCTTGGCTATATAATTGGCTACTCTTATGGCTATTATTAATTGATAACGCTGTTTCTGTGTTGCCTTCAAAATGAGCTTGTCATGGTCTTGGCTATATAATTGGCTACTTTTATGGCCATTATTAATTGGTAACACTGCTTCTATGTTGACAAAATCGAGCTTGGCGCCAAAATCTCGTGTTGTTACAGGAGGAAGAAGTAGTGAAGACGGGATATAATAATAATAATAATAATTAATTTAGTGGTTTTTCCCGTCATTATTTTACAAGATGAATCAATTAACATCAGGGGTCATTGCCGTGAGTATAAGAAGGATATATTAATGTAGAATAAATGGATAAATAATGGATAAATAATGATAACAAATTAATGATGGTAATAATGGTGTCATCACTCCTTGCTTTGGGCCGTATGTAAGAATAGTCGTGGTGTATACGATGGCTGGCGTGGTACGGATATGATGACTTCATAGGCAAACAACATCGTACCGCTACCACGCCATCGTATGCACCACAGAGGTTCTTGCATACGGCCCACAGTGTTTACAACGAACAGATTTTTTTGTATATTTTTTGTATTATATTTATTTAGCTGTTATTTGTATTTAACGTTCGTATTATTGTTAGGGTATTAGTTATTATTTAGTTTGAGATATGACATGTTTATTGTATTATTTTCATAATGTTTAAGTTAAATCACCTATAAATCCTTTGAAGAGGTAATTTACTGATATATACCGGTACCGTATATAAAGTTTTTCCATATCCAAGTTAGGTCAGTGACGTCAATTCATTTCCCAAACGTCAACTTTTCCATAGTTATTTGGGGATTAATTAAATGCTCATTTCACCAAAAATATAGAATTCAATATTACAATATCGAGGATGCAGTTTAATAAATTGGTTTTTCATTGTACGAGCCTGTACCCTATTACCGCACCCCCTAACCCCCCCATAGCCTTGTGTTAAAAGGTTATAACAATGTGTTAAATTCACACATCTTACTTATATCAACAAGATTTTTTTAATTAATTAACTTTACTTTTGGACAAAATGCAACCATATTGGAATATTTTTACAAGTTGCCACAACTTCATTTCGAAAATTTTACTATTACCAGTGTTTATATTTCACTATTACAAACAACTTTTCTATATACCATTTCTTCTGCAAATGCTGCATAACAGTAGTTACCTCTTATAGTTAGGTCCCGGTAGTCTGCCCAGGTTAGGTCCCGGTAGTCTGCCCCAGTTAGGTCCCGGTAGTCTGCCCAGGTTAGGTCCCGGTAGTCTGCCCCAGTTAGGTCCCGGTAGTCACACTAAATCCTTCTAGGAAATATATTTTTTTCCAGTGAAATCCTGTTGTGGCAACTTGTAAAAATTTACCCTATAATTTTAACACATAAATGTATCCTTGTGTTACAGGATATAATTGAGGGTGGCCATCCTGACAACCCTCTGGTTCAGATCTTGGTAAGTATAAGATGAGTTTTAATTCCCCTTTAATCCCAAGCCATGTTACTCACCTGACTCTCTTACCTTGAATTTTACTTGGTGTCACTTTTTTATTTTTCTGCTTTGTTCCTGTTACAATGTCATTATGTTGATATCTTTCTTTCAGTCTTATGAATGCCTGAAACCAAATGCTGTAGTTATTTCCTATCATTATTTTGGCAATATAATGTATTGTATAAAACCAGTCATCTGTAATTGTTTATCTTTCAAAAAAGTATTGTTACAAAACTTATGTATGTTATCATTGACAGTCAATGAAGCGAATCCCAAGTGGGTCACAGGAACGATGGCGACTCTTGGTGTCAGACAGTCAATGGTCCTGCAGCTTTGCCATGTTGGCAACACAACTCAATAACAAAGTCAGTAGTGGAGAGATCACCAACAACTGTATTGTCAGACTGGATCGCTACGTCTGCAACATGATACAAGATAATAAGAAGGTTAGACCTCTTACCCTTTGAAGTTTCAGGTATAAACCCATATATGTTGATAAAAAAAAAAACATTAACTAATAATTATACATTATACACTTATAGGTCAAGGTGGCCTGACAACTCCATAAGAATAGTAACATTTTATATACAGTATTGCCCGACGCCTCAATCCCTGAGGGGGTGGCCAAATACTGTAGTAAGATTGTTGTAATAAATGTGATGTAGCTACACTGTTCATCATCATCATCATCATTTTCGTTTAACGTCCGTATTTTCCCATTTAGGATGGGGTTGGACGGTTGACTATCATAATAATAATCTGTGATTCAAAAGGCATTTACAAATAATAACTATCACTTACATGTTGACTCTTGATGCAGTTGCTAAGTTCAGTGGCTGAATGCCCATCTAATATATAGTTCAGCCCTTAAGTTTTATAGTTTTTGAATGACATTAATAACCTTAGGGGATATGTTGCTTGGATGAACTCCATACCCAAAGTTTTGAAATGGAACTATACAAAAATAGCTTACTGGATTAGTTAGAAGGGATTTTATAGTATGTAATTATATAATGCATGTACATACATATATTTCAACTAGTTTTACTTTTTCTCTGTTTAAGTTTAGAGTTTATAAGAATAAAATGGAATTTATGGATAAATTTAGTAAGTGTTCCTTCCCACTTGTCAGGTGTTGATCATCCTAGACTTGACAATAACCAAGAGTGGTGAAGAGGTTGGAGGTAAAATAGGTGAACCTGTCCTCTATGATGCCAACAAAACCCGTGCACAACAACAACCAGTCGCCAAACCTCCACCTTCTCAAAACCAGACATATGCTAACAAACCCATCAGTAATAACAATATGGCTGGTTCAGGTAATATGCTTGTTGTCAAATGGCTCATTCATATGTATGTTGAGGATAATTAGTGAGTAAATTATGTGAATGAATAACATCATGTATGTTTTAGGTGTGTGTAGTATTCATTTTCTACAGTATACATTTCTTCTTTACATACAGGTGGATCATTACATCAAAATGGTCCTGGACAGCGAAACTTTGCCTCCACTGGTGCCTCCCAAGCCAGGACTCCCTCTGGGGGTAATGTTAACCCCATTGCATCACTCACACCTTACCAGAATAGGTGCGCAGGTTATATTTTACATGATTTTATTTATTTTATTAAATCATGGTATAGTACAACTGTGTCCTATGAATACAGTAGTATAGTAATAACCATACCATGATACATAATTAAACTTGGTAGTAAATTGTGAATGTTCTTTAAAAATACTGTATCAGCAAAGATCAGTGTTGCCAGGTGCAGGGAAATTTCTCTGTTTTAGGGAATTTTGAAGTCTACACAGAAATTATATAAAGATTGTTCAAGAGTAAACAGAAATTTCTGCCTGACAAAATAACAAAAAGACCGTCAATGTTCCGGAGTAAACAGGGAATTATGGAGGCAAAGAGGGAAAAGATAAAGGTGACGTTAGGGAAATTTCTTTAAGCAGACCTGGCAACACTGGCAAGGATATCCTTAGTAATAAACCAACTAAACAGCTGTATTGTTGCCACTGTCCATATGAACTGAATATAGGTACAGTACTATACTTTGTCTTAACATACGGCTGTTAGAATTTGTAGCCCCTTATAAATTACATTTGATGCTATAAATATTGGTTGTCTTCCCAGGTGGACCATTTGTGCTCGTGTGACCAACAAGTCCAACATCCGTACTTGGTCCAACTCCCGGGGTGAAGGTAAGCTGTTCTCAGTTGACCTCCTGGATGAGTCTGGGGAGATCCGTGCCACCGGTTTCAATGAACAATGTGACAAGTTCTATGACATGATGGAGGTGAGTAAACATAATTCTTTGTAAGTTCTTTATTAATAAGTCTTGTGACTAGTAGCAGTAGGTACAATAGAGAAAAACAGAAATATGTCTGATGTATATTAATTGAGTTGTTATTTTTAACAACTGTTTAATTATTCTCAGTGTCATGATGGTGTGTCCCTGGCATAAACACTGGATAAAATGTAAACATCAGGTTCATCCATTTCAGATAAACAAGGTATTCTTCATCACTAGTGCTACCCTGAAGACTGCCAACAAACAGTATTCCAACCTCAACAATGAATATGAAATGTCCTTTAACAGAACAACTGAGGTAAGACAAGACTGGGAGAGACATAGATATAATTAACCTGTTGTTACTTTATTATAACTATTGTTGTAAATTTGTGACCCACCTGTGTAATATCCATATATATATATGGTATTGTGGTTGATTGTCCAACCCTACTTTTAACACATGTGTATATTCCAGGTTACTTCATGTCATGAGTCTTCAGCCATTCCCACAATGCAGTTCAGTTTTGTCTCGTTTGATCAACTGGAAACCCTTGACAAAGATAGCATTGTTGGTAAGCTTTCATATTCTTCAGGGATATTCTACTATTGTATCTACACACTCCTTTGTAACCACCACTTGGTTTGAACCATGGCCAGTAGAAGTGAAACTGTCTATTAGGAAGATAAGAGTACTTGTTCACAATAAGCCACATGGGTCCTGGATGTTATTACTTATTAGTATAGAATTGATATTGCTACATTTTTGTTGTGGAGACATGTACTTGTAGGGGAAAGATGAGAATTGTGGGCTTGAAAGTGAAAGTTATTATGAGTGTCCATTTTCACTGAGTAATCTGTCACTCTCTGAAATTTTCCATTTTTTATCTCTGGTTGTAGAGCTCCATCCCCTTGAGATAATGAAAAAGTGGTTGTGATAACGAGTCTTTTCATCTAATCATAACTTCAATATTTGTGTTTACAGATGTGATTGGTGTGTGTAAGGAAACATTGGATATGTCTTCGGTCACACAGCGTTCCACTGGTCGGGAACTCAAAAAGAGAGACTTACAGCTTCTTGACAGCACCAACAGAGAGGTATTGTATAGTGGAACTCATTATATTATAAGTCACAATATCAGCTCTTTACAAGTATACACTCAATACTGGTAATTGAATAGATTTGAGGGTTGAATGTATCAAATAAAATAATATGGTTGGAAATCCTTAACATATTGAATATTATACCTTATTTTGAGGTTCTATAATCTGAGATTGGTATCATTAGGTTCGGCTGACCCTGTGGGGTAGTCAGGCAGAGACCTTTGATGGCTCCGCACAACCCATTGTAGCTGTGAAGGGTGCCAAGGTCTCAGACTTCAATGGCTGCTCCCTCAGTACACTTTCCACATCATGTTTCCAGGTATGTCTTTGCCCAGATGTGGATTGTCCTCAAAATGAGATACTGTACTGTATCTTACTTTGTACCTTTTATCCCCATAAAGTGTCCCATTAAACAACTTTAATGTTCTAAATTAAAGATTGTATTTGTGGTATTGGTAGTAATTTTAATCTTAAATGTCACCTGAGATGTTAAATACAATAGTTCACATCTATCTATCTATTTACAGTATAGCTTTGATGTCTCACTCCCCATGCATATCACCACCGCCTTTCCTCCCGTCCCCTCATTTATCAAACGATCAAAATGCCTCTTTCACTTCCTCACTTCCACTCACAGCAACTCCATCCTCTCTCTTCATTCTCACGCTACCAGACTTTCCTTCTCCTCTTTCTCTTTTAACCTCCTTCCACAATAATTTTTTGTTTTCTCCAAACTTCTCACTCAGTTTCCTACTAAACTCCTCATCCACTCTCACATATGATTAACAAATGCTTCTCTTCCATGAATCTCAAATATATAGGAATGTATTATGAATTTTATCAGGCCAGGTTCCTGATATATATAAAGTATAACAGCATCTGAAGTGCCAAGTGCTTGAAACAATATTTTCAGTTTCAAGTTAGACATTTAAATTTATATTATTTTCTTATTGGTAACTGGTATAGCTGAACCCAGACATCCGTGAGGCGCACATGTTGAAGGGTTGGTTTGACAATGGAGGTAACACGGCTGACACCATTAACCTCTCAGGCCAGAAGGGTGGTATGGGAGGTGGAGGTAAGTGTTGTCTCACATCATATCTTACCACCATCAGACTAAATGAAAAAATATCCAGAGATAGATTTACAGACCTCTGGTAATATTTCCAAATGATAGTTACATAGGAAACATGACTAGAAAGTGTAATAATAATAATCAGACTTAGGCATAAGTATCTTGGGAAGATTTTTTTTTTAAATTACCCTTTCAAGCATCACCAAAACTTGGAGAGGTGTTTCCTTACCTCTGACACTTGAAATAGATTCATAGTGTATTTGTCTGGTGCTGCCTCCATAGACGGGTATGGCATGTGGTGATGTGGCCAGTATTCTCTCTCTCTCTCTCTCTCTTTTTAATCCACTAAATATGTTTAATTGTCCACTCTCCCTTACCCCAGGACCAGGCAACTTCAAGATGTTTGCTGAAGCACAGATGGAGAAGCTGGGCACCACCAAGCCAGACTACTACTGGGTGACGGCCGGCGTCCTACTCATCAAGAAAGAGAATTGTTTGTATCCTGCCTGTCCTCAGAAGGAGTGTAATAAGAAAGTGGTGGATATGAACAATGGATTATACAGGTGTGAGAAATGTAACCGGGAATACGACAGTTTCAAGTGGCGCCTCATGATTCAAGTAAGGCCACCATTCATTCATACTTTGTGTCCAGTGTATTTTATATAATAATATACATATTTATGTATTTTTTGCTATACCAGTATGTACATATTTAAGAAATTATCAACTGAGGATATTGTATTGTCTCACTAAAAGTGTGAATATTTGGATTCAGTATAACATCTTTCCTCACATATAGTATCAGCTCTTCTGATCATGTCATTAAGTGAGTGCCTTAATGCTAGTCTTTCTCAGTAAGATATTTCTCCATATCAGGAAGAGTTTTATCTTACACAATATGTACAGCCATGGCTGATAGTGCTTGACCAGGGTCTCCAACACTCCTTGGACCCTGTTCAAGCTCTATCAGCCATGGCTGTACCTGCTGAGATATAGTAATTGAAGGGATGTTCTCTAATTACTGTGTCTGTTACTCTTTTAGTTGACAGTTCTTATCCCTTAATTTAACAGACCTGCATTGCGGACTACACAGACAGCCAGTGGGTGACACTTTTCCAAGATACAGGTGAAGCATTGATCGGCAAGAGTGCAGAGGAACTCGCCTCACTACGAGACACCAACCCAGACTCCTTCCAGAGTGTGTTTGATGCCCCGGCCCTCCAGTTTTATGACTTCAAGCTCCGATGTAACACCGAGATGTATAATGTGAGTCATTAAAGAAATGTTCATCAATATTGTAGAAGTGTTGTAGAAGCTACTTAAAGTAGTTGATTACAGTATCCAGGAGTGGAACTGAGTTATTGGAGTTTCTGTTGAAAAAGCTTAGTACTGTATCTGATATCAGTGTGGTATTGTTGTTGTTGTATTGTAAGGAATGATTATCTTATTTAAAACTTTCTCTCTTTTACTTTGTACAGGATCGTCAGTCATGGAAGAACACTGTGGTAGCAGCAAATCTCACTAACCCCAAGGAACAGAACCGTCGGCTAATTACAGAGATTAAACAGATGGCAGGACAATCATAAACTTGGTCTTCACTCTATATTTAACCCCATAATATAAATGTTTGGTGGATACCACTAGACATCTGAAGTTACAGTTCTCTTATATCCTGGAGTAAGACATGAACCAGAATGTAGTAGCACCTCCATACTGTACTGTAGTTTATTTGCTGGATCATTAACGGAGAAAGATATTGTCATAGAAAGTTTATTTTTATTTGTGACCGGTTAATATTGTGTCCCACCTCTTGAAAATGGTGTAGTAATGATGATGAATGTGAGTTTGTGAATTAATAGTTGTATTTGCAACATATATACAGTGGAATGTACACAAAACATGTACCTAAATTCATATTACTGTACTTATTAATAATTAGTGAACTTTCACCATGAGAAAGAAAAACTTGCTGTTGTTATAATTCTTGTATATTAATAGTTGTGGGATTATACATAAATGAGTTGTGAAGTTGAGAATTGAAACAATATTCCACATGTTTAGTAAGTTTTCCATGTTTATACAATAACCTTTTATTAGTACAAAGTCATACAGAACAAATTGCATAACTTTTCCTTAAGTAAGAATTTTTGATGGTTATTTAAAAGTTCAGATAGAATAAGTTTCTTATTTTTGTCAAAGATTATAAATATTTTGTTACAGTTTTCAAGGAAATTCAACTTTTGAACATAAAAGTACTTCTTTAAGTACCATACTTGTATATTGTGAGGTTACTTTAATCAAGACTGTATGTTTATACCGGTGTATGTATGACCTGGGACACATTAAAAAAAGCTGTATTAATATTAAAGGCCTAAGTATGGTACTGTATGCAGTCACAGGAACTATTACTCATGAGAACACTAGTTTCAACCCTTAAGTCGTAGTCATATACTATATGTCGTATATAAGTTTTCTTTTATTCTTTTTTTGTTTTTGCCTGAATGCTATAGGTTATCCATCTTTCTACATTAATTTTTTGCACCTGTTTTCATACTGTATTGTCAAAGTTTACATTACTCAACCCTTCATAGGGGTACATGCATATAAGCAACATAAAATAATGATAAACCAATGCTATATTATTGTTAGTTTCATTTACATTTCTAATGCTTATTGTCAGATATTCGCTTGGAAATTATTCAGCTTTATCTAACCGAGGAATATTGATCACATAAATAATCCAGAAAGGTAAACTGGTTGAGGTTAAATACTACCCAAGTATAATAAAATTATGGTAAGTTTGGTCCACTGCACAATTATGGCCTTGTTTAGGTGGTTATATTTTTATTAATTTAGAAAGGTGGGGATTTATAGTTTCAAACCTTCCTCTTGCACTTTTTATCAGCCATCTTAAAAAAGTAACTGTTGACTTTGGAGGTTACAACATTGACTGATTATATCAAATGAGTAGACCTGCTGTCCTACAGTATAATATTAATGAATTCGTCATTCTGTAATAGGCCAAGATATAGATGTTCTTTTATAATATTCTGACTAAGGTCCCTTCAGATGTGCCTGATAAACTAATTATGGTTAGAGGTGTACAAAGACTAGAATTAATACAATGTTATATGCACAGTACAATCTTGCCATCTCTGCAAGAGTCTTGACTCATGAGTCGCCAAACGTTACTCTGTAACCAGAATTGCTACATCAATAATAATAATGTCAGAAGAGTAAAAATAATGGTGTTTTCTTACTTGGAATAATTTGGATGAATCATTTACTCCAGATTTATATTGCAGCACTTTGATTCCTCCAAAGTATGTCAAGGAAACGGCTAGATGAACAAAAATAATGGTGTTTGTTTTACCAACATTATATTCTATAAAAACACTTACAGTAAATAGTTGTAGCGGTGGTGGTGGTGGTAGTAGTAGTAATAGTTGTCAAATCTCGTTCAATTCCACTTCACAATTCTGTAACAAAATATATGGTACATAATACAAATGAATTAATTTATGCATGGGATAAAATACATTCTCTCACTCTTTGTAGACAATAAAAAATACCTAAAATTTAACAACAAAAGTACAGACCAATACACCTATTTAACACCATATAAGTATCCTATTCTCACACAACACTTATCAATAGTAATTTACAAAACAACATTCATTCCATACACCTACATACACACACAAACTATTCCAAGCAACGCAAGTCTATTATTTTTGTTCATCTGGTCCTGTTTCCTGACATACATTGGAGGAATCAAGGCACTCCAATGTACCAAACAAGAATTAGGCCTATACACACACACACATACATTTTCAGCTTTCCAGCTGCTATTAATTAATAAACCGATTATTATTATTATTATTACACACACTCTCCCTCCCTCTCACACACACACTCTGTCAAATTAACACACATATATACTGTACAGTATATACACTCTCTCAAAATAACACACACACATGTTAAAGTTACAGAGTTTTTAGTTGTGGTATCTATCTGAGAGAGAGAGAGCTAAGTAATATGAGTAGTGATGCATCAAGGGTAAATTTCCTGTGATTAATTAGGTACCGGTAGTATAAGGAAAGACTGAGGGAGAATGAGGCAAGTGATGGCAATCAATGTAAGAGGGAAAGGAAAATGTTGATTTTTTTTTATTTATTTTTTATATATGATCTGACACTGGACATAGGCTTAATCAAGCCCGTTATCGTGGCCCAGGTCAACTGATGCTCACACACACACACACGTCACGACTTCCGAACTGGTACCCAGCCACAGAGAGAGGGAAGTGAGGGTGATTCCCAAATACTGCAGCTGTTATGGTACCAGTGAGGGTGTTTTACGACGTTCGGTGGCCTTATAGTTAGTGCCTGATACTCAAATCAGAAGAGTAAATATTCTCAGGCCCTCACCTGAGAGGATGGATCTCTCGACCTCTAGGGTATGAGTCCAGAACACTAATCACTCGGCCACCTCCCCCAAAAAAAGATATTGTGACAACTATTGATAAAATATTATATAAATGTCCATAGTTGTTTGTAGGGATTATAAGCATGTATTACAGAAGGATATGTAAATTTCCTTCTGTTATACATGCTTATACTGTAGTCCATACAAATAGTTGTGGATATTACTATGGTTAAAGTTCCATCAAGATTTGTCACAATACCTTTTTTGGCAACTGTACATTAGATGGTTACCTTGCCAATCAATTCTATGGTTGGTTGAAACTAGCATTATTTACTTTATAAGTTTTAGTGGCATATTTGTGTTCCTTAAGAACGTTCGGTAATTCTGCATAAGAGGTCCACCTGCATTGTTCCCACATTATATAGTTTCATGCATATTTTTACTTGTTCTATTGATTGTTGCCCATAATATTATGAGGACATAACTTTTGGAATATTTTTACAAGTTGCCACAACTCAATTTAAAAATTTTTACTATTACCAGTGTTTATATTTCACTATTACAAACAACTTTTCTATATACCATTTCTTCTGCAAATGCTGCATAACAGTAGTTACCTCTTATAGTTAGGTCCCGGTAGTGTGTCCCAGTCCAGATTAGGTTAGGTTAGGTCCCGGTAGTGTGTCCCAGTCCAAATTAGGTTAGGTCAGGTCAGGTTTGGTCTGACTAATTTCTACTGTATATTTTTTCCTGCTTAGGTCCCGGTAGTCTGCCCAGGTTAGGTCCCGGTAGTCTGCCCAGGTTAGGTCCCGGTAGTCTGCCCCAGTTAGGTCCCGGTAGTCACACTAAATCCTTCTAGGAAATATATTTTTTTCCAGTGAAATCCTGTTGTGGCAACTTGTAAAAATTTACCTAACTTTTTTTACCCTTTCTTGAGCTGACCTAACCAAACCAGGACCAAGGCAGACTACCGAGACCTAACCTGGGCAGACTACCGGGACCTAACCTGGGCAGACTATCGGGACCTAACCTGGGCAGACTACTGGGACCTAACCTGAGCAAACTACTGGAACCTAACATAAGCAGACTACCGGGACTGTCCAATGTTTACAATGGCAGGAAAACACTGAACTTAGGCTCTGGACAGCTGAAATTTTCGATATGCTATTATACCAAAAATAAGTGCAATCTCCTCTTAAATGAACATATTACATTGTCCCCTTGTGAAATATACACAAATTGTAAATGTTTGCCACGTGGACCTTTTATGCAGAAATACCGTACAATGGCTCTGTTGTTTGTCTATGGACCCGTCGTACTGGTACCACACCATCGTATGCAGCACCACAAATGTTCATGCATATGGCCATTAATTTAAATCCACAATAATTCCTAATTTCAACTTATCAACTAATATTAACACGAAAATACGAAATAATGAGCCATATTCAAGAACATTCGTGGTGTATACGATGGCATGGTAACGGCTCTATTGTGTGTCTCTATGAAACCATCGTACCGCTACCACGCAATATATCCCCTGGTCTTAAATACACAATAATGACTTAATCTAACTTACCAGAGATATGTTACAGGTGTTTTTCATTCACCTGTGAGTAAATTAAAACACTGATGTGGGAAAATAAGCACCAGAAAACTATAATTAACACGAAAACACTGAATATGTACAAACCGTAACAACACACTCACCAACCACGTGTGGAAGTGTCAGTCAGCTGGTTTGTTTACATAAGAGTTGCCAGGGTTCTATTTTCGGCCCAATACATATATTTTTTTTTTTTATACATGTTGTTATCTATTTGCTTTTTTCCGCCCAATATCACCGCTGAATTTGCTAAAAGTAGATGCAACACGTCGTCCATTTACTATTTCTTTTTTAGCCCAATTTCACCTCACTCAATAGCCCCATAATACCCTAGGAACAAATCCGAACAATATATTGGCATGCTTACCTTAGTGAAAGTATAAGAGACAAGAGAGTCATCCTAAATATAAATGTCAATGCTTATGGACTTTTTAATCACTCAGGCAGGCAGTTCATAAAACCGAAAATAAGAAAACATAATTATCGGCAATAAACTCCACAACTATTGTACCTAATTAATTCAATACTGTAGTGTGAATATTATTGTTTCTTTAGCAAATTTGTGAAATTATAACAATTGTGAACATAATTAAGTTCCATACTTGAATTGGCAATTAGATATAGTGTACAACATTAAAAAATATGTACGTAATTGACTCTTACTCTTTTACAGTAATATATTGTAATATGTCCAGTATGCAATAGCAAGATCCTACATACGAGGCCTAGAGTTGTGATTATTCAACATCTTTCGTTGTGAGGGCAAATCAAGCAACATTTTCACATCCAGATCTTTAATATCAGATTATATACACTCAGACTAGACAGATATTTAAGACCATTATACTTAATGTTACTTATATAGATTTTGCGTGAATTTACATCACAGTATTATGATTCAGTGAATGCACATTAGAGCAAGAAATAATTAACTCATATACATTCTAGGTTGTGGAGGCAAATGAACAATGGTAATATGTTCAACTGACTTTAATATTAATAGTGTGCCTTTTATAAAGATTGCCCAAAAAGCTGCAGCTAAAATTAGGAACTCAAATGTTAAATTTTTTGGAATACTTACGAGAAGCGAGTGGTACTATTATAGCATATAGAAAAAACATTAATTTACTCGATTATAAGCATAACAGGATTGTAAAGGGAAACCTTTACTCACAATATTTTTTAAATGTTTCTTTAAAATAGTGTTACAACCCTCGACTTGAAACAGTACTGCAACACTGTCAGTCTGTCACCAACAATATCTCTTCGGCCTCATCCACACAATAGAGCAGTGCCCATCGATCATGTAGAAAAGGCCTTAAAATTGTTTGTTTTTATCTATGTACAGACCATTTGGGGTTTGCAGTTGTATTACACAATGCCAGAACAAATTGGTTGTTAATACAGCAGAGCAAGGAATACATTAAATTTTCCTAAATTTCTTCTGAGGAACAGTCAACCTGCTGTATAATATTATTCATCAGAAGAGGTGGTATGACTTCTTATCAGCCCAAAAATTGGCTTAGTCCAGCTAACATTTGAGTCAAAAGTATTTCCTGTAACTGTAAACTTGAGCTCTTGAGTGACAGTGACACAGAATACACAGCAACAGCATCAACAAAAGTCTTTTGAAAGTTATTCTGAATTTCATAAAGAGGTAATACAACAATACAGGTCCCACATACTCTCACTGCAGCATGTAAATGAAGCACACATTAAACATCAACTTGCAATGAAGATATAATCCATTAATGTTTGGCTGTCTACTTAGACCTTGTCATGTATGAAGGTAGTAATGTATTGTACTATAAATATACATTGTATATACTATTTTTATGCCTGTACAGGAAGTGATGCTCTTATGTAAGTTAGAGACAGTTGTTATATAATAAGTGCCTCAAAGCGTACTCTGTACATTGACATATGAAAACTAATTTATAGACTCCACAACCCAGAGAAAATAATATTCAACAACAATGACTGGCTGGCTCATTTCAAGAATCAAAATACTCTTAAACCCTCAAAATATATTTATCATTTATATCTTCCGTTGATACATTTTGAAACACCATACAAAGTACTTACACAACCCTTGATGATCATTCTTTATACTGGTACACTTTGAATCACATTGACTCCCATGTTTAATGATGTGAAGTTTGTACACTAAGAACCACACAATGAGGTTGAAGTTTGAGTGCCAGTTGTTACACCCCTCACCTACACAGTCTTGCATTACCATATGGGGCTTAGAGGCCATAGGTTAAACAATTGTAGCCAAGAACATTTATGGGACATGACAAACCATAAATATATCCCTCATACTGTACTTAAGTTTTGTAGCCCACAACTTCTGCTGCTGTACTGACATGAAGTGCCATCCTAACATTTGTTTAAGTTGATGCATACAACATCCTTCACTTGACTGGACCCCTTCACTCTCTGCATTATGTGGAACTTGTTTATGTCTACATACACAGTGCAACTCTGGTCATAACTTTAAAACCTGGTGCCAAGCAATCAACAGAAATGCACAAAAGTTCATTCTACTCCTGTAATCAACAGAAATACACACAAGTTAATTCTACTCCTGCTCTCCCATCACATCTTATTATTAAACCTTGTTATCTCTCTATCTTTCATTTCTGTACTTCCATAACTTATGTATTGAAATTATTGCACTTTCAAATTTAATTCATGCTAAGAATCCTAAATTGCTTGTTTTCCTCTGTACCCTGTACTGTATTAGGTTTAATCAATACAGTGATTGTGTGGCACCATCTTACAGATGAAGCCCTTAAAACATACTACTGTACTGGTAGCTTACTTCAATGTTGTGCACAAATGCTGGTGAACATCAAATTACTTTTTACTCTCTTGTGGTGAGCAGTGTAGCTTTGTTTTTGTATAAGAGGGTGGAGGTAGTTTTATATGGAATGAATACTAAGTCCTCAAATTTTGCCTGTAATCTCAGAAAAAAACAAATCATAAAACAATTTTATAATTTCAACATTCTTCCATAACTCTACATTCAGTTATCACACATTGCAAAGCACAATTTGGGATATGCAATGATCAGATGAATACTGTATACTGTATATCTTCTTCATTCAAGAACATGGCAAGTAAATGGTCGCTGTGTCCATATCACATACGTACTCATATCTCAAAATTTCTGCTATCACCTGACTGGAGATGAAAGAAGGTGCTTGTCCTACATCCCATCACTACAGTATACACAGGGTAACCTAATAAGACAACAAAACCAGCTCAAATTAATACAAAAATAGCTATATTGGTTTGTGCTGGCTCTGTTACCTAGACAATCACCTGCAGTCCAGTAATGTGCAAAAGGACCTTCCACCCGGGCTATACAGACTTTTCACATACACAACTGCTCACCTACAACCACATATCATAGAACACTACAATCCACCAAAACATTAAAGAATAAATACAAGTGACATACCTTAGAGTCAAATCTTTTGTCTGGCTGAGTAAAAGGTAAAACGGGGCCATGTAACAAAACTGCCCTAACAAGCCTACTATTGGTGTACTGATATTTATTCTTTATTCATGATGAAATTCAATTCCTTTTCACATCAAGGTTGCCACATCATCCCACTAGGACTTGTCAATCAACATTTTCTTATTGCTGTCACTTGCAATACATGCTATCCATTCAATTTTTGTGCTGATACAGCTTATGATTAGCAACAGAAATAATCAAAACATACAAAAATATGACTTAACTACAATAAACACCATCATCAACAAAAGGAATGCATTTTTTTCTTGAGAGGTCAAACTGGTTATGGTCAGACATATTTGAGGAAACTATGTCTTGGTTATTTGGCAGCTGCTGAGAGCAAATGAATACTTACATAATTATAATCCATAATTCATAGGAGCTTCAATAATTTGTACTCTTGATATCATGTAGATATTTTCCATTTACCCCAGAAATGATTAATAAAGTAAAGAAGATGTACTGTGTGGTATTTTTTTTACCCTGGAGAGAAAGCACTACAATACAATACTGTAGTTCCTTTTCATTATGTACTGAATGGATCCCTATATTTATAAACTGCAGTTACTTCCTTATTTGTGTTACATTTTGGTATTATATGTCTTGATTTATCAACTAACAACTGACAAAACTGAAAATAAAACCCACATTCAATTGTGTGCCACAGTTTGGAGGACACCATATCCTTCAATAACTGATACCAAACTCCACAACTAGGTAAATGATTAAGTGCCTTTGGCAATAATGGGAGTGAATTGTGTGAAATCCAATTATGGAATGGCACATTGAATGTGATAATATCCAACAGACAATACAAAAAGTAGAAACAAGGTTTACTCTGGAATAAGTTAATATTTATAATGAAAACTAGGTTCAAGGTTCTGAAGTACAGTATATGCACCATTACTGCAAGATTTGTTAGAAACATTTACACTTATACAATTGGATAAAAATATCTACCACAACTGAACTTTTTGTTTTAAGACAGTACCAGAATATGTGTAAAACAGGCCAACATCATAATATTTCATGGTTACCCTAACAGCTACCAAATATCCAAGCTCATAACTTATACCAGGAATATTAATTCATTTAAATATTTTAAGAGACAATACTTAGCAGTGTGTCAAGGGAATGCATTTTGGGTAAAATAGGTCTTGCACAAATCACTCTTACTTTATATTATTATTTTTTGTGATGAGCAGAAAGTTTATATCACTACAACCTGCACTTGTTTGGAAATAGAAGTGGGGAATGTAAGTCACTTTTACTTTATCATTCACATTTTTACATTTATCATTCACATGTCACATTCATCTCACTCTGAAACTTGTCACTTGCAGAAGAAAAATTCACTTGACTCGCATCAACCTCATGTCACTCACACATGACGATGAGAATATCGTCTCTAGATACCTACACTACTTGTACCCTCTACACCTCATTATTACAATTCTTTTGTTGTATATTATTTTCAGCTCTTGTCAGTTCCAATAATATCTGTGGTGCACATTATCATATCTATTACTAGAGTTTGTGTTATATCCAACTCTATTATCACACAGGCATCACTGGAACTGCTTGAGCTATGACATAACATCTACTATACAGTGATAATTATAATATACTACCGGTAACAGATTCTGTGTGCTCTTTCTGTACATGAAGCCTGTATAAAATTCTTTTGCTTATGATGTGATCAGGTGTGAATATAATGATCATGGTAAAAAATGGGGAGAAAGCAAAGATACTCTATGAATAGTCTCAAAATTAAAGGGATATGATTTTGTCACCAAAGGGGTGGGGGGGATCATTATTTCTCAAAACTACGCCATAAAGGGCTCTTTCAGAAGGAGTGCTGCTTTGTGGCACAGTTTGTCTTGGAGAAATCAGAAGCATCCAATTCACTGACATCAACCACTGGCCCCATGACACAATTCAACTCTTAAATAAGTTTCATTGTAAGATAATACTATCTTATTTATGATTTTAAGTGGGTGTACAGTTCAAGCAATTCACAGCTATATGTACACTTAAACCTGCAAACAGTTAGGTGCAGAGTCCTGCAAGTCATTCATTGTTAAAATATTTTGTTGGGTAAGCTCAAGTGGGTGATTTGAGAATATCTTTTTCTAATAGGTATACAAGATAAGTTTATGCTATATTTCTATATCATTCAAAATTATTGTGAGAGAAAAAGATATGTTAATCAGTCTTCCTGAACTTATGCTATGAATGGCATTGACTGTTAACAGGGTAGTAGAGAGACATTAGTATGGGACAATTCCCTAAAAAGGAGTGGATGTCTGTGGACATTTTTTGTTTTTGGTGTAAATTCTAGTAACCTTTCTAACCTTTGGACATTTGGTGATTTCCCTATGATTAGAAAACAAATCCATTATTAACAGTAGAAGAATATACTAATGGATAAGCTGACAACTGGTAAATACTTTAATAAACTTTGATCCTGCTGACATTATGGACATTCATAATTACTGTAACTGTGATTCAGTGCCAAAGGACAGTATGTGAATACAGTAGTCATATTCCTACACTACTCTACTTTGAATGGACAAGGAATCTTCTCTCATAGTATGTTCTGGATGGTACAGAATGGTATGAATATTAATCACATGTTATCTTACTTTTCAATATCCTTTTCCATATATTTTTTTTTGTGGCCCAGTCATATATAATAATGGCAGAGCTGCAGCAGAGGGTCACCTTTTCTTTACGTCAGCATATTGTACTTATGCATTATCATCAAAAGAAACAAAAGTAAATGAACCTACATACAGTACAATACAGTATTTAAATACTGTTCATGTCATACAAAAACAAAAGTAATTTTATTCACATTCCTCTATTCCAGACTAGAGGTTAGCAGCAGCCACACTGAGCCTTTCTGACAACTGACTAATGTCCATTCCATAGTATATTGGTCTCTGTGATGAAATTTGACCCTCCTCAAATTAACTAGTCAAGTGAATGTAATCAACATTATTATACTGTATCATTCACAATATTCAACCTGTATAAGGAATCATACATTTTTCAAGACATTATTATTGCAACCATGGCTAGATATTAAAACTGAAATGTACCAGTATGAAATAAAGATTCCATAACTTTTAAATAATGTTTTCATCTTACCTTCAAATGGAAAAGTGCGTCATTTGTAAATGCTACTCCTAATACATTTTCCATCCCTATACACCTGTGACATGACGTGGCAGGTGAAAATAATGAGTAACATGGAGTACGGAGCTACTATATTGTACGTATATGATTCTACGGTGAAAAATGGATTAGAGCAATTTTCTCTAAGTGTGCTACTAATGTGGTGATGTATGTGTGGAGAGAAGTCATGACTAAAATGAAGATGGTATAGGTATGGATGCCATTTTTATCAGTTTAGTTACGCCATGAACACCGTGCCTGAAAGCTTATGAGATGGTGTACAAAATGAGTTTACCAATGGTACTAGTGATGCACCTCTGTATAAAAGTATGTTGTGCTGCTATGACACCTCTCTGGCATTTGAGGATCAATCTCAAAATGGAGAGAAAAAACTGCAGCTTACCTCTAGTGAGAAATGATCCTTTTTAAAACTAATGGCCAAAACCTTATGAGGTGATTATGTAGATTTACAAGTTAAAATTGTTAATCTGTTTATATAAATACTGCAATACAAAATGATGGTATTTTTTTTTTACAATGTTAGGAAGTATTGTATTTACTTTTTACATTTAGGAAAACAGTCACATTGTTCAATAATTCATGATATTGTAATTCTTCTTCCCTAATTCAGCTTTCACTACTGCCCTCCATGAACGGATCAATCTAATAATGAGGCTCACACCTAAAAGGCCGTCAACTTGAGAAACTTTGTCCTCTCCTATCAATAATGGCATAACGGACTCCATACACTCCTTGGGACGAGCATTCCTTTGATGGTGACTGGTTAGTGAATCTCTAAGATCATAGAATAATCTTTTCAATTAACAAATATTCCTCTAACTTGAAAATTCTTCTGCATTTAAGCTAATCACCATCAAGACCCTAATTTTCCCCTGGAAACATTTCACATCTGAATTGCCTTCCAAATCATGGCTGTACCTGAGGATAAAAATAGTGATTTATTCAAGAACAAACACTTTTACCAAACACTCTTTTGACTATCACTACTTTCTCCTACGTGGATAACAAAGCTTTTGTGCTGGTAGGCCCTCTCATTACAGAGTCCCATCAACACTACTTAGGTATTTTCCAAGGGACATTAATGTGGCACAGGGCCTCTCTGGATATGATTAGGTCTATTCCTTCATCAGAAAACTCTCCAAAACCCAGCTAGTCAGGACAAGCAACCCTTTATAGGCTCAAAGACGTGGGGACCTTACTGTGCCTACGGAAGCCCGCTGGTCCTAATGATCACTTAGGTTACTGCTGAACCTAATCATTTACAGTCCCATGAGATGATCCCACAAATGCCTCAGATTATGAATATCATCCCTGGCCTTATAAAATGATCCCACAAGCACCTCAGAGCACAAATATCTGATGGTGGTGCTGCAGCATAAGCTCGACAAACAGGTTGATTGGTGCAATGGCATTGAGTGACATGTGGCCGCCTCGTGGACGGACCAGGTTGGGTCCAAACACAACAGCCAAGTTACTCGCTGTCATCTTGTTCAAGTCGCTGCGGTCCATCACCTACAGGAGACGAGGGATAAATATTTACAGAACACTTACACCACCTAACTATCTAGAACTACAAAACCCTCTCACCTTACATTAAAATTTAGATCAGAAACCTTTTATATGACAATTTGTAGGAATAGCAAAAAAGACACGCATGTAAAGCTGATCACCTTTGAAAGGAAGTTAACGATGAACTTGAGAACGAGGTAGTTGTCCTCTGGCAGCCTCTCAAGTACAATCTGCTTAATGTTCCCCACTCGCTCACTCTTACTCATACCTGTAAATCATAAAGTGATAATAAACACTACAAAAGTTACTAAAGTACGGGTAATGTGACGTAATCATTAATTCTCTCAATTATTTTTAATAATTTAAAACCCTTATGCTGTTATTCGTGTGCTCATTAACACATAACTGGTGCAGAATTTTTTTCTTTAAAACCCTACAAAAACATGACAACAAATACCGGTACAGCACTATCCTATATCAATATTGGTACACAGAATGCATCTATCAACCTTGTTTACTGTATAAATACTGCAGACATCACAAAAGAGCAATATGAATCAAATAAACTAACAACCTGCACATCAACCAAAGGAAGATTCGACTGACTCTGAAACTGGAGGACTTCATCGTAGAGGTCGAAGGTGAGGAGGGGTTCACTCAGCTCACGCAGGAATGTTTTGATGATGACAGCGGCAGTGTGCACATCCGCGGGCAGCTGGAAGTTCACGTCCTGCCCCGTGTTGAACTTCTCCTGCACCCCTTTCACCACGGCTGCTGAGCTTGAGCGGCGGAACAGTCCTTCTGTCTCCAGGGCTGGGTAGGTTGGGTGGAATGACTATTAGGAAGGATTGGATATGAATGGGTGAGGTCAACGCGGTGAATGAGGTGGGGTACAGATTGTGGTATGGTGGAATGAAGAACAAGACAGAGTTGAATGGAAATAATACAGGGTGGATGGATGGAAAAGGCTAAAACAAATATATAGAGCACTATATTTCAAGAAAATATTAAGAAATTGAAAAATAAAAATCAAATAAAAGTAACAAGGAGAGGCAGAGGTACCATCGGGGTGATCAAGGAAGGTGATGCAGTCCTTGAGGACGGGAGGGATGGGGTCCTGGTGGTTGTGTTCTTTGATATACTGCAATGAGACCCCAAACTGCTGGGTGGGGCGCTCCTTGTCCTCTACCCCAGCCCCACCTCCAGCCAATCCACTGGGACTCTTGTTGGGCGGGCTCTTCAGTTTTGCCAGAAGCTGTTGGTCATGTCTGGGGGTAAAAAGGAAACTGTCAGTGTGGAATGGAGGGCTAACATACTCAACTTTTTTGGCAAACATTGCATTACTACCATTATCAGATTGCAACCTTATTTCCTTTCCAATGCCAATAATAACAAGGTCAATATCAACATACTCAGACTATCACCAAACTACACTTGAAAATATATATGACAAAATATCCTGAATGTTATAAGTATGATGGTATAACTTAGGGTATTTAGGACATAAGTTGGCTTTGTCAGTATCTAATTTATATTATTTTTCATAGGTACCGTAAGAAAAAAGAAGAAGAAAAACCAAGGTGAATGGAAGGAGGATCGACTTACTGTAGTACACGTGGAGGGATGGGCAGCTGACTGAGGGGGAGGTGTTGTTGCAGCTCATGGAGGTAGTTCACATACAGCACCTTCCTTCCAAACTTGGCACTACAACAGGATACACACTTCATTACATCACTTATGAGACTCAGTTATGGTTTGGAAATTAACAGTAACTAGCTAGATATAACCCAAAGTGAAATTGAATAAGAGGAGACTGCATATTTTCTGTGTCGCATGGGTTTCAGAGGGGAGTTATTGATAAAGCTTGGGTTTATGTAAATGATCTGGCTAGTACAAGGATTGAAAATGACAATAATGTGATGAGCTGACCTGATGGCAGGCTTAAAAACATTGTAGACCACTCTGATGAAGTTGGTGGGATGGACTAAATAGAGGGCCTTGAGGTTTTTCTTGTACTTTCGGTCAAGCGCCTTATATGCTGACCACAACCAGGACACAGGTGGCTTGTTCTTGCTGTTGAGGCCATGATGGAAGTACACCAGAGAGTAGTCCTGTTCCACATACTGGTCCAGCGTAAACATCAGGTACCTGCAATAATTTCATGGTTACAATGTCTCAGAAATGGAAGTCCAGAATTATAACTTAACATTTTAAATATTACCTATTACTCTGAGTTGGGGCATAAGAATGAATTAGTCATAACTGGTGCAGTTAGAATACAGTACAGTAGGAGATATATATACATTTACTAAACTATACATCTATATGAATCACCAGCAACACATAGACTACACACTAATAATCTAATTCAGGATAACAGATCAACAACACAGAAAAAATAGAAACTCACTTAAGAAACTTCTCATGGTTGAAAAGTTTGTTGCTGGGCAGCTTGCAGGCCGAGACCACCACCACCTTCCTGCCACAGGTGTCATCCCCCACGATGTCCACGATCCCATGTTTAGCTATGTCCCTGAACCCCTCCCTGTCCTCCCCTTCCCCCTCCACCTCCTCCTCCTCCTCCTCCAGCCCGCACCCACCCCCCAGTTCGGCCTCAAAGTTCTCCTCAATGGTGCCGTCGGACACTGGCGACTCGAGGTAATCTTCAGCAGTGGCCGGCAACAGCTCCTGAAGATCTGGGGGATGAGGACCATTAGTAGTAGTCATCTTCACAACACACTCACTCATCATTCCAATTCATGAGTGAGTGAATGAATGGTGAGGTGAATGTGTGTGTGTGTGTGTGTGTGTGTGTGTGTGTGTGTGTGTGTGTGTGTGTGTGTGTGTGTGTGTGTGTTTTTGTGTGTGTTTGTTTGTGTGTGTGTGTGTGTGTGTGTGTGTGTATGAACTGTGTGAGGTTAGGCTACGATATATTTTGCCACAAACAATGATCTCTGTCGTAACTCTCCTCCCTCCCATTCTCTCTCCCACACCTATTCTTCTCTTCCTCGCTCCCTTTGTGTTTTTACGTCATCTCTCTCTCTCTCTCTCTTGGTGGAGAAGAAAGAGGACACATTGTATTGGGAGACTCATGGCTTGGGTAGTGATCCGTGAAGATAGCAAGAAGGAATGAGGAGGAAGAGAAGAAAGGAGGAGGAAGAGAAGAAAGGAGGAGGAAGAGAAGAAAGGAAGAGGAAGAGAAGAGGAAAGGAGAAGGGAGGGAGGAGGAGGAGGAATGTCTACGAGTAATAATCATCCCCACCCACTAATTTTATCCTCCACCCACCCCATCTTTCTAATCACCCACCCCTCCTCCCCACTATCATCCTACACGCCCACGCCCACACCCACACCTCAACAAAACACACACAACCCATTATCTCCCTACTCTCATCCTCTTACACACAAACACACACACACACACAACCCATATTCTCCCTACTCTCATCCTCTTACACACACACACTCACAACCCATTTCCTCCCTACTCTCATTCTCTTACACACACACACAGCCCATATTCTTCCCACTTTCATCCTCTTACACACACACACTCACAACCCATTTCCTCCCTACTCTCATTCTCTTACACACACACACTCACAACCCATTTCCTCCCTACTCTCATTCTCTTACATACACACACATCCCATATTCTTCCCACTTACATCCTCTTATACACACATACAGCCCATATTCTCCCCACTCTCATTCTCTTATACACACACACAGCCCATATTCTCCCCACTCTCATTC
The DNA here is from genome assembly GCA_034508575.1 of Petrolisthes manimaculis. NCBI lineage: Eukaryota > Metazoa > Arthropoda > Malacostraca > Decapoda > Porcellanidae > Petrolisthes > Petrolisthes manimaculis. Next base: position 23,395 of record JAWZYT010005011.1, on the reverse strand, counting down.
TCTTGTGTTGTTGTGTTGTGGTGTGTTGTTGTGACTGACTGCATAGGGGCCCGGTGACCTCAGAGTATGACGCCTCCTGAACAGTAGTTACGTCAGGATGTGTTGTGTTGTGTGTGTGTGTGTGTGTGTGTGTGTGTGTATGTGTGTGTGTGTGTGTGTGTGTGTGTGTGTGTGTGTGTGTGTGTGTGTGTGTGTGTGTGACGTGATGCAGGGAAGAGGGGAAGGAAGGAAGCGAGGGTATGAGGGAATGGAAGGGAGGGGAAGAGGGTATGAGGAAAATGAAGAAGGGGAAGAGGGAAGGGAAGAAGGTATTAATAAGGAAGGAAATGGGAAAATGAAGAAGGGAAGAGGAAAGGGAGGAGTGGAAGGAAGGAAGGGAGGAGGGGAAGGAAGGGAGGGTGGAAGGAGGGAAGGAAGGGAGGGTGTGACGCGAGGTGTGACGTTACTGGTGTGTGGGGTGGGGGTGGTTAGGGGGGGTTAGGGGGGAGGTCACAGCCTTCTGTCTCAACCCACTATTGTCACGCTCTGCTGGCAGGGGGGGGGGTGCAGTTATGGGGAGGTAACGCTAAGGTTTGGGGAGGAAGGGAGGGAGGAGAAGAGAGGTAAGGGAAAGAGGAGGAATGAAGGAAAACTGACTGACTAGAGAGAGGGAAAGAAAGGAGGGAGATGAGAAAGAGAGGGAAGAAAGGAAGAGTTTTGAAAGAGAGGGAGGAGAATTGAGAGATGGAAGGAAGAGAAATTTAGGGAGGGAAAGAAGAACGAGGAACAGAGGGCAGAGGGAAGAAAGAGGAACAGAGAGAAGGAAGAAAGAAGAGAAAGAGAAGAAAGGAAGGAAATAACGAAGAGGAACAGGGAGAAGGAAGAAAAGAAGGAAGAGAAAGAGAGGAAAAGCGGGAAGAAAGAGGAACAGAGAAGAACGAAAGAGGAATAGAAGGAAAGGAATAAAGGAAGAGGGAGGGGAGAGAAGGAGATAACACACCTCACTACATCAGGATTATCACACTCCCCCCCTCCCCCTCCCCCCAAGACACACACACACACACACACACACACACACGTTATCATAATATCTCCTACTATTCTGTTCTTTTATACTCCATTTATTATCCTCTTTACTTCCCCCCCTTTTTCTGAGAGAGAGAGAGAAAAAGAGAGATAGAGAGAGATAGATAGATAGATAGATAGATAGATAGATAGATAGATAGATAGATAGATAGATAGAGAGAGAGAGAGAGATAGAGATAGAGAGAGTGTGTGTGTGTATTTTTTTCCTTACTCCACCTTCTCTTTTTAATTATTATAGTTTTCACTTTCTCTACTTTTGTTTTCTTTATCTTTGTTTCTTTTCCATTATCTCTCTATTATTTTCTATCACACTCATTTTCTATCTTTTTTACTCCATCCCTTTTGCTTTCTCTCATCTCTAATATCTCTCTCTTACTCTCTCTCCCCTGCAATGTCAAGGTCACTGATAATTACCTCCTCATTTATTTTACTCAATAACGATTTTCTCTCCCCTTTCCTCCATATCAGCCTGCAATCTATTTTCTTTCTCTCTCTCTCTCTCTCTCTCTCTCTCTCTCTCTCTCTCTCTCTCTCTCTCTCTCTCTCTCTCTCTTCCTTCTGCTCTCTCTATCTCCTTCTCTTTGTCATCCACATTTATTTTGTTCCCACCCTCTTCATTCCTACAAGTGATCGTGTGTGTGTGTGTGTGTGTGTGTGTGTGTGTGTGTGTGTGTGTGTGTGTGTGTGTGTGTGTGTGTGTGTGTGTGTGTGTGTGTAATTACAAGGTAGAAAAGTATGTCGTGGCAGGTAGAACAGGTGTAACTAAGGTGTGTGTGTGTGTGTGTGTGTGTGTGTGTGTGTGTAATTATGAAGGGGGTATTACAGCACATATATATTTTGGTTTGGGTGGTGGTAGGGGAGGTGGCCGAGTGGTGAGTGTTCTGGACTCATAACCTGGAGGTCGGGAGATCGATCCTCTCAGGTGAGGGTCTGAGAATATTTACTCTTGTGACCCGAAAATACCACACAACTGTCTCTAATGTAAAAACGCAACAACAAAGAGAGAGAGAGAGAGAGTGTGTGATTGAATGTTTTATATTCATGGAGTTTCCTTGGTGTTGGTGTTGTTGTTGTTGTTGTTGTTGTGTTGGGAGAGAATTATTGCAGTGGTTGAGGTAAACATTACAGTCCCTCCACAACAAACAACAACAACAACAACATTACGTATGATATCATGTGCATTTATTTACACACCTACATGATAAAAAAAAAAATATATATATAATTTTTTTCTCAGTGAGGAGGGGGGGGGCGCTACGAGAGAGAAAGCGTAACAGATGTATAAAAAACAAAGAAAGAATGAGAGAAGGAAGGAAGGAAGGAGGAGGAAAAACAGGAGAAAGTCACATTGCAGACATAAGAATAATAATTGTGTTCGTTTTCAAGACACACTGTACTTTTCCTGTTGCTCTCATTAGTAGGGCACTATTACTGGTAGGAGTGGTAGTGGTAGTGGTAGTAGTAGTGGTGGTAGTGGTAGTGGTGGTGGTGGGGGTGACTGTGGGAACGTAAGAGTGGAAGGAGTGGGAGACAGGGGTAGAGGAGGTGAGAAAGGGGACAAAAGAGAATATGAATAAAGAGTGAGTGAATAAGATGAGTGGACAAGGGAGAGGATGAGTGAATGAGTGAGTGAATAAAAGAGTGGACAAGGGAGAGGATGAATGATGAGTGAATGAGTGATGTAGTAAGAGTACCTGAATGAGTATATGAATAATGGAGGGAGTAATTAATGTAAGTAAGTAAGGGAGGGATTGGTTGGGCAGATACTGGTATAGTTATAGGATGTGTGTGTGTGTGTGTGTGTGTGTGTGTGTGTGTGTTTGACCTGACACACACAGACGTCCTTGGTCCTCACTCCCTCCTTCACTTTTACTGGCCACACCTATACTGTACACTACTCCCACGACTACTATTACTACTGCTACTACTACTACTACTACTACTACTCTTCCTCTTACTACTACTACAACTTTTTCTTCTTCTACTACTACTACTATTACAACAACAACAACAACTACTACTACTACTACTCCCGCGACTACTATTACTACTACTACAACTACTATTACCACCACCACCACAACCACTCTCTCCCACACCCAGTATAAACCTACATCTCCTCCACCACCACCACCACCACCACCATCATCAATTTCCATAATTTTTTGAACATGAACATTATCATTACCATCATCACCAATATCAATTTTGCATTCATTATCATCACATCATCATTTCCGGCACACAGCACACAACTCCAGTACACCTCATTTCCAAAACGAGTCAGCTTGTGTCAAAACGTATCATCAAAATGTGCCTAAAACCCGTAGTTAAAAAAAAAATTGAGGGCCCTTACTGGAGCTCCATGAATTCTCCAAACTACTCCAGGCCACAGATTCCCTATTCGAAACACTGAAGCGTTTTGTGGCCTGGATTATTTGGAGGGTTCATAGAGCTCCAGTAAGGGGCCTCAAATGTTTTAAAACTACGGGTGTAAAACTCTAAAAACTCAAAAACTCTCTATCATAAAATTGGGGGAAACTATAAGTGGTACTGGGAGTGAGCGAAACATTGTGGGAATGGCCAATATAATGTATGTAAATGACTGGGAAACATGGGCTCATTAACCTCTCTCTATCTCTCTCTCTCTCTCTCTCTCTCTCTCTCTCTCTCTCTCTCTCTCTCTCTCTGCCTCCTTAATTACCTTTGCTCTCCACTGCACAATTTTTCTTTCCTTGGCTGTAAATTTTTTGGGGGAGTTTTTTTTTTTATAATTAGGTATATGATGAGGGTCTGATACACTATAAAAAATAAAAACAGAAAGGGTGTGTGTGTATCAGTAACAAGGGTGGGGTGGTCATTACTTACCTTTCTACACCATACACCTGCTTCAGTATGAGTATATATTTTTAAAAAATTACATGTTTAAAATTACACACATAACATTAAAACTACACGTCATATAACATTAAAATTACACATATAAGATTGAAATTACACACATAACATTAAAATTACACATATAACATTGAAATTACACACATAACATTAAAATTACACATCTAATATATTATCATCTTCCAGGTTTAACTTGTGTTATGTTAACTAAACTCTCACAGTACTAGAAGCAAATAACCATGCAACAATAAAGTTAATAATTATGTAACAGCTAAATAATAAGAAAAATAAACAACAGAGACACAACATAATAATGATAAGATAAGAGTGTCGGTATGTATACGCATGAAGCCAACCAACTAACCAACTAACAAACCAACAAACCAACCCACTAACCAACCCACCAACCAACAAACCAACCCACTTACCAACCAACCCACCAACTAACCAACCCACCAACTAACCAACCAACCAACCAACCAACCAACCAACCAACCAACCCACCAACCAACCACCTTGTCGTGCATATAAAAATACTACTAATAAAAAGAAATAAAGCGTTGCAGTCCAGAGGTATAATATATTGTGCATAACGAGTGGCGTTTCGTGCAGTTAGTTATATATGAAGGTGAGGAGGCGTGCTGATGCGTCAATAATACACCGTGCTGGAAAAGATAGGGGGTTACGTGCAGGGTGGGTGGGTGGGTAGATGGGTGGGATAGTCGTGTGTGTGTGTGCATGTGTATGTTAGTAAGTAAGGGTGGAGGAGTGAGTCGTGTGTGTGTGTGTGTGTAAGTAAGGGTGGGTGAGTCGTGTGAGTGTGTGTGAGTGTGAGTGTGTGTGTAAGTAAGGGTGAGTCAGTCGTGTGTGTGTAAGTACTGTAAGCAAGGGTGGAGGAGTGTAGGTGTGAGTGAATACATACATACATGGATAGAGTGAAGTTCGTGCATAGTGACAACAAATCAAGCAGAAGTGAAAGTGTACAGAGAACATACAACGATGGAAGGAACAGTGTACATGTCGGTAGGTTACAGTACACGAAGGAGGTTGTACAGAGGGTGTGCTACAGAGATTGAAGGCCATGTGCTACTTGTGCTACTTGCTTAAATGTGTTGAAAGACCTTACTTGGGACTAGGTGGAGTTGGGCACGTCAAGATTAGTATAAGGAGGCGTTGGGGCAGGGCAGGGAGAGTGAGACAGCAGGATGAGGTGAGGTATAATGGATGAGTAATTATAAGGTGGAATGAGTTATGAGTTAGGATGAATAAGGTTGTATTGGTTATAAGTTAGGATGAATAAAGTGGGATTGGTATAAATTAAGACAGAGTGAGTGAGAGAGGTATGTAGAGTTGCCAAAAAAGGTATTGCGACAACTCTTGATACAACATTGAATATATTAATGTCCATTGTTGTTTGTAGGTATTATAAGTATGTATTGCAGAAGGATATGTATATTTCCTTCTGTTATACATGCTTATAGTCCCTACAAATAGATGTGGCTATTACTAGGGTTAAAGTTCTATCAAGATTTGTCGCAATACCTTTTTTGGCAACTGTACAATGAGAAGAGAAACAAATGAGGGTCAAACTGGGTTAAGAGACCAGGCTGAGTGAACAAAGGGGAGAGACTGTGTGTGTGAGGTGAGAAGTCTGGAGTGAGTGACTGGGTAAAGGCAGAGGCAGAGGTGAGACGACTGCATGGGTCAGTAATCAAGAGTGAAAGTGAGACAGGAAAGGCAAACCAGATACAGTGATACAAAAGGCACGTTATGTGAGAAGAAGCATATAATTATACAGTATATACATGTGAGAAGGTCAGGTGAGATGATAGAGACAATAACAACAAACAGAGAAGATAAATAAGTTCACCATCAACAACAACAAAATGCTGCAGAAGGTAATAATAATAATAATATCATGCAGCCATCACCAAGGACGTTTATAATTATGTAAAAAATACGATGGCATGTTCTAAATTTACACCAGGCAGGTACGCAGGTAGAGACATGCAAGCAGATTATTTCACGGGCATGCAGACTACAACAGCAACGTCGTCAAGGCAGGCAGGCAGGCAGGCAAGCAGGCGATGAGTAGTAAAGCAGATTGAGACGTCATGTAGTAAGCAGATTAAGACGTCATGTAGTAAGCAGATTAAGACGTCATGTAATAAGCAGATTGAGACGACATGCATCTAGTGGTGTCAGCAGTACCCGTGACGGAGGAAGCACTGTGAAGCTCGGTGTCGTCAAACTCAAGGTTGGGCTCGTAGTCGTGGAAGTCGCTGAGGCTCGGGTAGGGATCCTCGTGGTCCCCGTATGTCGCTGGTGGTGATGGTGATGGTGGTCGAGGAAAAAAAAAAGTCCCACACACAGAGAGATGGAGAGGGGAAGAGGGAGAGAGGACACACACGTTAGCCACATATAATAAACATACAATGGGACAACTATATATACTGTATATAAATAAAAAAAATAGATCACCCTCCATAAATCATATACATACATATAGGAGATTTCAGCATTAATGGTTGATGTGACTGAATATGTAGAAAAGATAAACTGTATAAGATGCGGTAGACATACGTAGATAGACAGAGGTAAAAATAAAGGAGACACCTACAGATAAAATGATGAGATAGTTGCTGTGGGTGAATTGAACATTTTCTCATCCAACCAACCATCCAGAATATTCACACTTCCTATATTTCTTCTTATATTTACATCCTACTTTCTACACTTCCACATACATCCACTTTAAATCTCTCTCTCTCTCTCTCTCTCTCTCTCTCTCTCTCTCTCTCTCTCTCTCTCTCTCTCTCTCCCTTATCCAATTTGTCAACAGCCCAACTCGTGGAAATAACGTTCTTGACCTAGTATTTGCAACAAACGAAGACATGATAGAGAATACTAACGTAGGTGAAGAATTTACCAATAGCGACCACCGAATAATCACTTTCAGTATAAATTTTAACAAAAGCGACATAAAGTACAGCTACGAAAAAATCCCCGATTTTAGAAAAGCCAATTTCAACCAACTCAGAGCGATACTAAAAGAAACCGACTGGAAATGTCTGCGAGACACTATTGACATAAATACACAATGGAACTTTTTCACTAATGCGTACACAAAAGCGGTCAGGGATAGCATACCATTAAAAAACCGACGTTCAGCACAAAATTTAAAGCCCAAGTGGTGGAGTAAAGATATAGCCGACTGTTTACGAGCCAAAAAGAACGCCCATAATAAAGTAAAAATCACAGCCAATAATGACGACCGTGCCAAGTTTACAGACTTACGAAGAAAAGCCAAAAAGTTAATCAAACAGAGTAAAAAGGAAATTGAAAAACACGTTGCAAATCAGAGTAAGACAAACCCGAAAGAGTTCTACAGTTATATTCGACAAAAGAAAGTACTTACGTCAACTATCGGTCCAATTCTTGATGAAAATGGGGACTTTACGACAGATGAAGAGCGAATGAGTAGTATCCTAAATACTTTCTTTGCATCAGTCTTTACTATAGAAAACCCTAACGATATACCAGCTAAAACAACAGTCCAAAATGAAAACACCGAGGTTTTAAATAATATCAGCATAACAGAAAATGACGTAATCAAATGTATTGATAAATTAAATGTAAATAAGTCACCTGGGCCTGACACGATCTCCCCTCGCGTAATAAAGGAAGCTAAAAGCGAAATAGTAAAACCTCTGACTCTGCTATTTAATTATTCTTTACACACTGGAACAATACCTGATGATTGGAAGCTCGCTAACGTAACACCAATATTTAAAAAAGGCAGCAAATCTTTACCTAGTAACTATCGCCCTATCAGCCTAACCTCAGTAGTATGCAAAATGTTAGAGACAATCATACGAGATAAACTTACAAATCATTTAGAGGAAAATAACTTACTCAGAGACACTCAACACGGTTTCCGCAATAAACGCTCTTGCCTAACGAATCTATTAGACTTTTTAAATGACATTTTTAACGAATATGATAAGAGTAAAGCAGTAGACATAATTTATCTAGATTTCCAAAAAGCCTTTGACAAAGTTCCCCATAAACGTTTAATAACTAAATTAAAATCTCACAGAATCCAAGGCGACACCGTAAGATGGATAGAGAACTGGCTAAGAAACCGTAAACAACGTGTGGTAATAAATGGTAAATCATCTAATTGGACTGGCGTTACGAGCGGGGTGCCACAAGGGTCAGTTTTAGGCCCAATCCTTTTCCTAGTTTACATAAACGACATAGATGAAGGCCTCTCATGCATAATATCGAAGTTTGCCGATGACACTAAAATTGCAAATACAGTACTCACTACCGCACAAACTAAAGAAATGCAAGATAATCTCGATAAATTGTCGAATTGGGCGAAAACTTGGCAAATGTCCTTCAATGCAGATAAATGTAAAGTACTTCATATCGGACATCGTAACGTAACTGCAAACTACTCGTTAAATGGTAATCAAATTAAAAGCGTGGATCAAGAGACAGACTTAGGGGTCACAATATCAAGTAACCTAAAACCCAGTCAGCAATGTACAGAAGTAATTAAGAAAGCAAATAAAACTATCGGCTTTATTGGCAGAGCATTCGAGTATAAGTCTAAAGATACAATCCTCACTTTGTATAATTCCTTGGTCCGTCCCCTTATGGAATACTGTGTCCAAGCCTGGTGCCCGTACTACCAGAAAGATATAGTAAAATTGGAACGAGTCCAACGTAGAGTTACTAAAATGATACCATGTCTACGAAACAAAACGTATGAAGAGCGGCTAAATAAATTGAATCTATTCCCATTAGCACAACGTAGATTGAGAGGCGACTTAATCCAGGTATTCAAAATAATCAAAGGCATAGACAATATGGACTGCAACAAATATTTCAATATCGACCAATCAAACTACACGAGAGGTAATGGCTGTAAAATCATAGGTAAATCTTTTAACTCACACGAATCCAAGAATTTCTTTTTTAACCGAGTTGTCAACTTATGGAATGGGCTTCCCCGTAACGTAATAGAATGTAACACAGTAGATAGCTTCAAACGTCGCCTTGATAAACACCTTGCATCTAATCCCCGACTTTCGATGTTTACTAATGAATAATTTTTTACCCATTACAGGTGGCAAGTTAGCCAAATTTCAACTACTTTCTATCTTTCCTATAAAATTTCCTTGTGGAGTTTTCTCTACCAACTCCACAAGGTTCTGACTCCTAACTTTATTTCCAGTACGGCTCAGGCCGGAGGGATTGGAGGGTGGGGAGAGAGCCTTCTACTTTGCTATCCTTACCTACGACTATCACTGGGGAGATATTCATTCTCTACCAGTAACCTTCTAATCAGATCACCCCGTGTGGACCGTAAGGTCTGTTGTGGTCTGTGATTCTATGTAACTCTATGTAACTCTCTCTCTCTCTCACACACACCCAAAAAAAAAAAAAAAAAAAAAACTCATTTACTCCTCCATTTACCCTCGTCTTCACTTCTTTACATCCATCCATCTCTTCATCTCCCGACAAACAGGCCATTCAGAAGTAATTTGTGTCAGTCGTTTCTCTCTATCTCTCTCTCTCTCATACACACACACACACAATAAGGGCATTTGTGAGCGTGTGAGTAGGCAGTACACACACACACACACACACACACACACACACACACACACACACACACACACACACACACACACACAGGACATTTCTGTGAGTGTATGGGTTGGGTATAGGGTAGGAGGAGTGGTGGTGGTGGTGGTGTACAATGCATGGGTTCTCACTACGGTACAAAATCCGACTTATTCCCTCTGTGGTAATTAGGAGAGGACAACAGGGTATAAGAGGATTGGTTTGCCTGCCTGAGTGGGTGGTAGTGGTGGTGGTGGTAATACACTGAGGGTTACTGAATATTATGTATGTACTGTATATATGTATTTGTCTTGTATATCTATTATTTTATGTATGTACTGTATATCTATTATACTTTCTTCATTTGTCTTGGAGGAAAGGAGGGTGGGTGGGGGAAGGGTAGGGGGTCACTTAGAGGAAAGGGGGTGGGTGGGGAAGTGGAGGGGGTCACTTGAAGGGGGTGGGGGGTGGAGGGGTCTGCGGCGGTTACCATAACAACGAGGGAATGAAGCTCTTACACTCCATTGCTCTGCTCTCTGGTCCTTGTGATGTGTCGCAGGTGGCAATACTGTGTGTGTGTGTGTGTGTGTGTGTGTCCTGGCCAGTAACACACACACACACACATTTATTCACACACACACACATTTATTCACTCACTCACACACACATACATTTATTCACTCACTCACATATACACAACACACATTTATTCACTCACTCACATACATTTATTCACTCACTCACATTCACACACACATTTATTCACTCACACACACACACACATTTATTCACTCACTCACACACATTCACTCACATATTTATTCATTCACTCACTCACACACATTTATTCAGTCACTCACATTCACACACACACACATTTATTCACTCACTCAATCACACAAAATCAAAAGCAGACAAACCACGAACACAGAAGAATGCATTTGACTTCATGCATATACTCTTTCTCTCTCTCTCTCTCTCTCTCTCTCTCTCTCTCTCTCTCTCTGTGTGTGTGTGTGTGTGTGTGTCTTGTAGGAGTCTCAGGGCGGATTTTCTCTTCTTTACACACACACGAAAAACACACACACACACACACCAAGCCGGATCTGTGTGTGTGTGAGAGAGAGAGAGAGAGAGAGAGAGAGAGAGAGGAGCTGTGAGGGGTAGGTAGACATGGGGGAGAGGGAGAATATGTGTGGGTGGTTGGGTGGGTAGGAAAGGGGCGTGGTGTGGTGTTGATATGGGTGTGGTATTGTGTGGTCGAGCGAAGAGAGTCTGTGTGTGTGTTACCAGGT
>JAWZYT010005011.1:2500-7500 GCA_034508575.1 Petrolisthes manimaculis | reverse complement strand
AGGAAGAAGAGAAGGAAAGGGAAGAGAAGGAAGGAGAAGGAAAGGGAAGAGAAGGAAGGAAAAGGAAAGGAGAGAAGGAAAGGGAAGGAAAAGAAGAAAAGGGAAGAAGAGAAGGAAAGGAAGAGAAGGAAGGAGAAGGAAAGGGAAGAAGAGAAGGAAAGGGAAGAGGAGGCAAGGGAAAAGAAGGAAGGGAAAAGAAGGAAATGAAGAGAAGGAAAGGAATAAAAGGAGATAAAATGGGGGAGAGAAGTGAAAATATTGATATAAGATGGAAGGAGAAAAGGATGAGTGAGGAAAGAAATAAAACCTCAAAAAAAAAACGAAAAATTCTAATGAAACAATGATGGATGATAAGTAAAAAACAAACAATAATAACAATAATAATAATCACAGCGAAGGAAAATCAGCAAAAAATAACCAGGAAACAAAGGAAATGAAAGTAATCACCCAACCCAAGAAAAAAATAAAAAATAAAATAATAGAGGATGGGGCAAGAAGAAAGGAGGGTGGGAGGGAGGGAAGGGGATGAAAAGTGGAGCAGGAAGAAGAAAGGAAGGAGGGAGGAAGGGATGGATGGATGGGGGGGTGGATGGATGGATGGAGGAAGAATGGGGAGGGAGAAAGGAAGGAAGGAAGGGAGAAAGGAAGGCACGAAGGAAGGGAGGAAGGGAATGAATGAAGGAAGGAAGGAAGAAAGGAAGGAAAGAGGGAGGGAGAAAGACATGAAACAAGAAAGGAGGGAGGAAGAAAGGAAAGAGTAAGGGAGAAAGACATGAAACAAGGAAGGGAGGAAGAAAGGAAAGAGGAAGGGAGGGAAGAAAGGAAAGAGGGAGGAAGACATGAAACAGGGATGAAGGAAGAAAGGAAAGAAGGCAGGCAGGAGAGACAAACACAACAAGACAATCATTCTCGCTTCGCCCCAATGACTGCAATAACTCAAAGACGGTGAAAGTGGAGACGATATTATGAAGTGACGTGGCAAAGGTGAAAAGATGATGATGATGGTTGATGATGATGGTTGATGGTGGTGTTGCTGATGGTGTTGGTGGTGGTGGTGGTGGAATTGAGATGGTGGTGGTGTTTGGTGTGGTGTTGGTGTTGGTTGTGGTGGTATTGAGATGGTGGTGTTGATGGTGGTTGTGTTTGTGGTGGTGGTGGTGATAATGGTGGTGAAATGGTGGTGATATTGAAAAGGTGAGATGATGACAGAAGAGATGATGGTGATAATTATAGTGGTGATAAAATGAAGATGGTGATAGTGGCTAGGATATTAGTGGATGCTTTCTCTCTCTCTCTCTCTCTCTCTCTCTCTCACACACACACACACACAAAGGCTAAGTTAGAGTGAGTGTGTGAGTGAGCAGGAAGGAAGACAGTGTGTGTGTGTGTGTGTGTGTTTCCCAGCGACCAACCACGTGTGCTCCTCAGTCAGTCACGTGCCCCACCGCGCATGACACAACAACCCCCTCCTGCATGACGTTAACCCCCCTCTTCCCCCCCCCCAACCCCCTCTCCCCCCTCCCCCCAACACAACATTTTCTTTTACTTTCTTTCAATTTTTTTTTTATTTTCTACTTCGATTTTTACTTTTTTTTTTTTACTTTATTTCTTCAATATAATTTGTCCCTTGTTCTTTTTATTCATTTTCTGGTTCAATGTTTCCTTCCTTTTTCATGTCTATATTAATTTTATTTTACTATTATTATTATTATTATCATCATATTTTTTGTTGTCATTATTGTTATTATTATTATTATTATTATTATTACTTTTATCATCATCATCGTCACTATTCTTATTATTATTATTATACTATTCTTATTATTAATTTTTTTTTTTTTTTTTTGTCGCCCCACCTGAATGTAACTTGTTCAAATAATCTCACTTGTTGTTGTTGTTGTTGTTTTCATTATACTTTCCATTTCGTTTTTCCGGGAAGTTACCTAATAACAACAACAACAACAACAACCAAAGCCTTTCACAACCATTAATATATAATAAATATTTTTGTGTCACTTTTTTCTATCTGATAATTATAATATAGCAACTTTGCATCACGTGACCCAGACAGAAAGATAATAATAATGATGATAATGATGATGATGAAAAATATAATGATGATAATAATAATGATGAAAGATAGAGAACACACCAAAAGTTAATGATTATGATAATATTAAGGAAAGAAAATACTAAGAGATAAAAAAAACTACTAGAGATAATAATAACAATAATGATGATGAAAGAAAAAAAAATACGAAAATGTAAAAAAATGTAGCGTAACCAACAACAACAACAAGAACAACAATAATAACAACACACCAGCCCCTCGCCATTCTCTCTCTCTCTCTCTCTCTCTCTCTCTCTCTCTCTCTCTCTCTCTCTCTCTCTCTCTCTCTCTCTCTGTTATTTATTTGGTGCCAGGAATAGTGGAATTAATTACAGTATATACTTCCCAGAGAACCATTAAGGGAGAAATAAAAACAAAAAACAACAATAATATCAACCCAACTTTTATTATTATTGTTATTATTATTGCTTACGATACTGGTCCGAAATGATCTAGCAAGATATGAGAACCAAAACAGAAGAAATTAACTTTATTAATATTATTATTATTATTATTATTATTACTTTAAAGGTGGGAATGGTTTGGCGATTCGGTCTAGTTATTATTTTCATTCTATACATATTTTTATTTTTTTATATATATATGTAGAGAGTGTGAATCTATTTCCAGGTTATACATATATACATGTATATACAGTATATATAAAAATATATGATTTAATTATTGCAGTGGAGTTATTAAACGAGACTGTGTGACAAAAATAAAATGGCAATTACTGTGAGAGAAAAATACGAGGCTCGTGTGTGTTTGAATTATACGTGGAAGGATGGATGGAGGATGGATGGATGGATATTGTGAAGGGAGGTGGAGGATGGATGGATGGATATTGTGAAAAGGGGGGGTGGGGGAGTGGATGGATGGATGGATGGATATTGTGAAGGGAGGTGGGGGAGTGGATGGATGGATGGATGGTACAGACAGAGTGATGGGTGGATTGCTGGAGTGGTGGAGAGAGAATGGTGGAGGGAAGTGTAATGTTGGAGACAGAATGATGAAGAATTAGGTGTTGTGTTGGAGATAAAAGGATGGAAAGTTGACTGGTGGAGTACACTGATGGAGAGTTGACTGGTGGAGAGAATGATGGAGGAAAAAATGGAGGGAGAAAATGATGGGGGAGGGACAGCAAATGGGACCAGTAATGGGGGAGAGAAACCGGATGTGTGTGTGGGGGGGGGGAGAGAGAAGGGGGGGGGGGGGTTAGATCTCTTCATCCCCCTCCCCTCTCCACTTACCTACCCCCTTCCTCTGTTCTTTCTCCCCTCCTTTCTATCCCCTCTTCTTCCTCCCCCCTCTCCCCCCCCCAAAACACTCAATCTCTACCTCTTCACTTCAGTATTATTTCCTTTCTTTCTCTTATTCTCCTTCCTTCCATTTCCTCCTCTTCTCTTCATTCTTCCTTCCTTCTTCTTTCCATCATTTACTCTACTCCTTGCCCCATCTTCTCCCCTTCCTCCTCCCTCCCCTCTTCCCATTCTCCTATCCTCAACTTCTCTTCTTACTCCTTCTACGTTCATCCATCATTCCTCCTCCTTCTCTTTCCTCCATCTACTCCTCCTTCTTCTTCTACGTTCATCCACCATTCCTCCTTCTCTTTCCTCCATCTACTCCTCCTTCTCCTTCTACCTTCATCCATCATTTCTCCTTCTCCTCCTTCCTCCATTCACTCCTCCTCCTACTCCCTAATCCCTTCCTTCTTCCTCCCTAATCCCTTCCTTCTTCCTCCCTAATCTCTTCCTTCTTCCACCCCCTGTCAACAACCACAAGTACCACAATTACTTTAATCTGTACAATTCCAACCGCAATCCCCTCAACCACAATTATACTGGACTCTACTTCCAACATGATGACAGCCCGTGCCACCATCACCAACATTATCATCATTTTGACAACTACTACCACCTCCATCACCAACACTATCACCATTTTGACAACTATTACCACCACCATCACCACCATTATCATCATTTTGACAACTACTACCACCACAACCATCACCATCACCAACATTATCACCATTTCGACAAGATAGGGAAGGGAGAAAGAAGATAGGGAAGGAAGGAAAAGAGAGTCAAGGGAGGAACAAAGGAGGAAAGGAAGACAAGAAGGGAGGAAGAATGGGGGAAGGGAGGAAGAAGGGGAGGGGGGAAGGAGGGAAAGAAGGGGAAGGAGGAAAGGGAGGGGAAGGGAGGAAAAAGAAGATAGTGAAGGGAGGAACATAGGAGTTAAGGAAGAAGACAGGAAGGGAGGAAGAAGGGGGAGGAAGAATGGGGGAAAGAAGGGGAGGGGGGAAAGAAGGGGAGAGGGGAAAGAAGGGGAGGGGGGAAGGGAGGAAGAATGGGGGAAGGGAGGAAGAATGGGAGGGGGAAAGAAGGGGAAGGGGGAAAGAAGGGGAAGGGGGAAAGGAAGACAAGAAGGGAGGAAGAATGGGGGAAGGGAGGAAAGAAGGTGAGGGGGGGAAAGAAGGGGAAGGGGAAAAGAAGGTGAGGGGGGGAAAGAAGGGGAAGGGGGAAAGAAGGGGAAGGGGGAAAGAAGGGGAAGGGGGAAAGAAGGGGAAGGGGGAAAGAAGGGGAAGGGGGAAAGAAGGGGAAGGGGAAAAGAAGGGGAAGGGGGAAAGAAGGGGAAGGGGGAAAGAAGGGGAGGGGGGAAGGGAAGGAATGCAGTAGTCCTCGTGTTTCATTATCCCTGCACCAACAGAGTCATGCAATGGGGGACTGACTGACTGACTGACCTCAAGAACACACACACACACACACACACACACACACACCTGCAACACTACACACGGCAGGAAGGAAGGGAAGGGAGGGGGAAAGGGAAGGGAAGTGAAGGGAAGGGAGGGGGAAAGGGAAGGGAAGTGAAGGAGAGGGGA
>JAWZYT010005010.1:45000-76691 GCA_034508575.1 Petrolisthes manimaculis | reverse complement strand
ATACCTGCCTGCCTCCACCTCTTCCTGTTCCTTCCTCCGTCCTCATTCCATCCTCATCCTTCCTGATACTCAAATCCTCCTCTTTTTCCTCCTCCTCCTCCTTTTCATCTTTTTCCTCCTCCTCCTCCTCCTTCTCTTAGTATTTCTTCTCCTTTCGTCTTTTTTCACTTCTTGCCATCCATCTCCCTCCGTCTTCCTCTCCTGCCACGTCTTTCTTTTTCCTCTTTGTTTTTCTGCTCCTGCTGTTGCTCTTCCTTTCCTTTCTTCATAACTTTACTCCTTCCTTTCCCAAACATTCCCAGTCCTTTACAAACATCTCACAAACAGTTACATCAATTTTCTCCTCCATCTGCTATGCTTCCCAGTTTTCCCCCTCTCTTCTATAATAGCATCTCTCTCTCTCTCTCTCTCTCTCTCTCTCACACACACACACACACACACACACACACACACACACAACCACAGTTCCTTTAACGACGTCTCCCACAACCAGTTAGTTAGTCAATCCCCAGCAGTCAAAACTTACACCCACAACCACATTCATTACGGTACTCCCTCCACAACCCTACAGTCACACCCAACCCAACCCAACCCTCACCACAGACAGCATGCAGCCTCTCTCACAACCAAAGCCAAACACACCCCCTAAACCAACCCATTTCCCCCTTCCTTCAGGACCACACACACACACACGACACACACGCCTCATCGTTCCCGGCCTCTCAGTGCCCTACAAACTTACGACCATCAAAACAAAATACTGGGTGTTAAAATTTTTACGAACGCAACTTAAAAGGCAAATTAAGGAATAAAGGGCCTGACGGGTGATAAAATTTGGGGTTTAGGAATACAGATTATAGTCGTCGTCTTGCGTATTGTTTTCTTTTAACTAACCGCAGATGACTGGTTAATTGGTTATAGGCCTATGGTATATATATGCACATTAGAGGAAGGTTATACTTCCTTTCTTTCTCTGTTTATTAACTGGTCTTGGTTCTACTCCTCCTCAATTATCTGTCTCTTTCTTTTCCTTTTTTCATTTAATTTGCTCTACTCTTTTTCCATTACTTCAAACTCATTCACTCCTTGTTCTGTCCCTTGTATTCCCCCCTTCTCTCTCTCTCTCCTTTTTTCCTCCTCCTTTCTTTCACATACCTCTCTTCCAATTCCTTCCCCTCCTTTCTTTCCATCTACCCTGTGTTTCAAAAATTCATCAGCCTCCCCATGCCCCCCCCCCCTCTGCCCTATACCTACCGTACCCCTGGGGCATGGAGGTGGGGGGGAAACATGGGGGGGGAAACAACACCTGGACTGCCCCACCGCCCGTCACTCCCACTCACAATTCGTTCACCTGGTCGGGCCCTTCACTCTCTTTCTCACTCTCTCTGCTCTCTCTCTCTCTCTCTCTTCTCTCTCTCTCTCTCTCTCTCTCTCTCTTCTTTCTCTCTCTCTCCATATATCCATTCGAACATTTACACTATCTTCCTTCTCCTCCTCTCTCTTCACCTATCCTTCCTTCTCTCTTTCTCTCCTTGGCTTCCCTTCCCTCTGCTCTGCTCTCCTACCCTCTCCAAACCTCGTTCCCGGCTGTCCTCTCCTCTCTTGTGTCTGTGATGATGTTTACCAGTGGCCAATTAAACGCTACAGAGAGTGATGGGAGGACTGGAGGGAGATGTTGTGGTTAGGGTGAAGGAGATGAAGGGTATGTGGTTATGGCGAAGGAGATGGAGGTATGTGATTATGGTGAAGGAGATGAAGGTATGTGGTTGTAGGTGTTTGTGGTGATGGAGGTATGTGGTAATGGTGATGGAGATGGAGGTATGTGGTTTATATGGATATGTGGTTGTAGGTGTTTGTGGTGATGGAGGGTATGTAGCCTAGTTATGGTGGAGATGGAGGTATGTGGTTGTAGGTGTTTGTGGTGATGGAGGTATGCGGTTATAGTAGTAAATGGTGATGGAGATAGTGGTTGTGGTGATGGAGGTAGTGGTTGTGGTGATGCTGATGGAACTGGCCGGAGATGTTGTGGTTATAGTGATGGATAGTTGTGGTTGTGGTAGTAGTGATGGTGATGGAACAGGATGACGATATTGTGGTTATAGTGATTGTGGTGATAGTGG
Source organism: Petrolisthes manimaculis (assembly GCA_034508575.1). Classification (NCBI taxonomy): domain Eukaryota; kingdom Metazoa; phylum Arthropoda; class Malacostraca; order Decapoda; family Porcellanidae; genus Petrolisthes; species Petrolisthes manimaculis. The sequence continues at coordinate 74,571 of JAWZYT010005010.1, read as the reverse complement.
TAGTGAAGGTAGAAGTTGTGTGATGATAGTTACAGAGGTGGAGTTGGTGGATGTGTTTAATAGCTGTGGAGATTTTCACTGAAGTTCGTGATTAGGCCGGAGACTTGGTCGTATTATATTTTTTTAATTAAGGGACCCTGTGATGTAGTCAGAAAATTGGAGGGTAAACGAGGTCCTTCAAATAATGCCACGAAACACACACCTATATGGAGGGACCGTGTTTCATGGCATATTTTGGAGGAATCAGAAGCCTCCCATTCTAATACACGTCTTCACAGGGTCCTTAATGTGCTGTGTGTATCCTTAGTGAGGGCGAAGATTACACCAAGGAGAGAACGAAATAAAAAAGTAAGTCAGAGGAGTGAGTGAGATTAATACAAAAAAATATATATTACAAAAGATTACAGAGGAGGTGATACTACAGAAATAAAAAAAGACAGAATTAGAGAGCAGACAACAGACAACAGCCAAGAGGTACAGCAAAATAAAGATACAAAAAGTCATAGAGAGCAGCAGTAACATTAGGATATACAGTACGTAACAGTTAAAACAGTCAAAGAGATAGCAACAGTACAACAGAGACATTAACAGTAGGTAACAGTACAGAAGTCATAGAGAGAGCAACGATACAACAGTAAGTAACAGTGATATTAACAGTACAGAAGTCAAGAGGTACAGCAGAATTAAAAATACAACAGTCAAGAGGGGTAACAGTAGAAAAACAATGACGAGAGAGAGAGAACAACAAGAGTCCAACAAGAGTTATATAGTGGTGTGTCCGTCTCTTTCCCATTTTCGTCTTTATTTCCGGGGAGCGTAGCAACAAAAGTTCTAATGGCTGAGAAATGCGTTTGGAATGAACATCAGCCGCTCTTCTGAACTTCAAAAGGAAAAATGTCCCGTGGTTGTGTAAGAGAGAGAGAGAGAGAGAGAGAGAGAGAGAGAGAGAGAGAGAGAGAAGAGATAGAGAGAGAGAGAGAGAGAGAGAGAGAGAGAGAGAGAGAGAGATAGAGAGACGTGGTGGTGGGGTAGTGTGTAAGAAAGAAGTGGGTGGAAATGAAACTGTGAGAGAGAGAGAGAGAGAGAGAGAGAGAGAGAGAGAGAGAGAGAGAGAGAGAGAGAGAGAGAGAGAGAGAGAGAGAGAGAGAGGAGAGAGAGAGAGGAGAGAGAGAGAGAGAGAGAGAGAGAGAGAGAGAGAGAGAGAGAGAGAGAGAGAGAGAGAGAGAGAGAGAGAGAGAGAGAGAGAGAGAGAGAGAGTATTAAACAGAAGGGCAATGGGACCCGGCTGAGAATGAGAGCAGAGTAATAATAAAAGAATGAAAACGAGAAAAAATATATAAAAAAGGAAATGAGAGAAATAATAAAAGAATGAAGCCCCGGGGAATATAAAATTGAAGACGAGATTTGATAGTTTACTGAATGACTACATAGAGGAGGAGGAGGAGGAGGAGGAGGAGGAGGAGGAAAATTCACCTGGTTTGAGTATAGGTCAGAGAGGAAAAAAAGTTATTAAAGTAAGAAAAATTAAGATAAAGTAAATTAAAGTAAAAAAAATTAAGATAAAGTAAATTAAAGTAAGAAAAATAAAGATAAAGTAAGATAAGATAAAATAAAGATAAAATAATGTAATCTAATTGATGACTTACTAATATTTCCAAACTTAGCCACAAAAAAAATATTAATAAATACTGGTAATAATAATAATAATGATAATAATAAAACGGTATATAGTTATTATGTATGTTGAGTGCAATGTCTTTCTTACAACAACAGCAACAGCCTTGAAAGAACCGCCTCCAATCTCCTCCTGCCTATACACCTTACCCCTTTAAGGTGGTAATTCTCTTTTGGTACCTACATTGGAGTGCCTTGATTCCTCCAACGTATGCTAGGAAACAGGACCAGAAGAGCAAGAGTAATGGTGTTCTGTTGCTTGGAATAGTGTGGAGGATTCAGTTGCTCCAGAAATTACCAACACAAAACTCCCCCCCCTTAATGAGTTAGAATTAAAGCGAAGTGAGAGTAAAAACAAGCAACAATTGCATGGTTTGATTGCAGGGTTCAACGCCAAAACTGGATGCAACATTAACAAGTGCAGGAAAAACACCAAACTATAATAATAAAAGCTACAATAGTAAATAAAAGCTGCAATAGTAAAAACTACAATAATAAGAAGCTACAATAATAATATAATAATAATAATATAATGATAATATAATAATAATAATAATAATATAATAATAATAATAATAATATAATGATAATATAATAATAATAATAATATAATGATAATATAATAATAATAATAATAATGATAATATAATAATAATAATAATAAGCTACAAAATAAAAGCTATCATAATAAAAAGCTATCATAATAAAAAACTATAATAATAATATAAGCTATAATAAAAACAAGGTTGATAATTGAACAACACTCCAAAAAGGTGACTACTGGTTCCTCCAAAAACTTTAACAAGAAAAAACATTGCTTCTGTATACTAGTTGGTGCAAGGTGTGTTCTTCCTCTCTACACTTATTTCCTCCTCTTTCCTTCCTCGTGTACAAGTTATCTCCTCCTTTCCTCCCCATCTCCACATATTTTTCCTCCACTTTCTTTTTCTTTTTTTTCTCTCTCCCTCTCCTCGTCTCTCCATTCTCTGCCTCTTTTTCTTCCTCTTCATCCTCCTCCTCCTCTCCCCTTCCGTCTCCAAACTTCTCTCCCCCCCCCTGACCCCCCTACCCCCCCCCCCACCGTGACCCTGGTGGAGACAGTGTGTTGTGGCTCTTCCGGGAAGCTGTGTAGACCTGCCTATAAACCCCCAGGCGCGCGCAGCACGCACACTCGCACATACATACATGCACACGCTCCACTATTTTAGTTTTTCGGTCATCCCCAGAAGAAAGAGAGAGAGAGAGAGAGAGAGAGAGAGAGAGAGAGAGAGAGAGAGAGAGAGAGAGAGAGAGAGAGAGAGAGAGAGAGAGAGAGAGAGAGAAGAGAGAGAGAGAGAGAAAAAAAAAGAAAGAGAGAAAGAAAGAGAGAAAGAAAGAGAGAAAGAGAGAGAAAGAGAGAGAGAAAGAGAGAGAGAGAGAAAGAGAGAGAGAGAGAAAGAGAGAGAGAGAGAGAGAGAGAGAGAGAGAGAGAGAGAGAGAGAGAGAGAGAGAGAGAGAGAGAGAGAGAGAGAGAGAAAGAAAGACAGACAGCGAGAGAAATGCTCGCTCCCTCTAATAATAACAATAATATCGATAAAAACCGCACCGGTATCACGACCATTATAGTGAGCTTTATACAATAAAACACCGGGGAAGGAGTGAAGGGGATGTGTTGTGTTGTGTTGTATTGTGTTGTGTTGCCTTCCATCCTCCATTACGGTACGCTATAGTCTACACTCATTTTGGAATAGAATAACGTAATGTGGTGTCGTGATGTGTAGTCTATTGTAATGATATAGCCTAGGTGTGGCGTGGTGTAGTGTTAAATGTAGTGGTGTGGTGTGGTATTGTGTTGTGTTGTGTAAGTGTGGTGGTGTGATGTAAGTGTGGTGGTGTGGGGTTGTGGTGTGGTGTGGTGTGGTGGTGTGGTGTTGTGGTGTGGTGGTGGTGTGGTGTTGTGGTGTGGTGTTGTGGTGTGGTGTGGTGTGGTGTGGTGCTAGTGTTGTGGTGTGGTGTTAGTGTTAGTGTCCTGTAGTGTAGTGTGGTGTGAGGCAAGAGCAGGACGTGTAGTGTGAGGGTCAGATCAGTGTCGGTGGTGGTAGTGGTGTGATAAGGAAGGATGTGAGTCCTCAGTGGGGGGAGGTGACCGCTCTTCCTCCAATCTTCCTCTCCTTCCTCTTCCGTTACCCACCGTGTATAGGCTAGCTGCGCACAAGAGTCCAAATACTGTATATACATCACCTAACCTTGTGTATCTCTATTGTTGAGTTTGGTTATAAGAAGATTTTTAAGATAGTCAAATTAGAGAGTTGGAACCTTCAATCCCTCATAACACACTTTTACCCCTTCAGTGTTTCTAAGAGTAACATACACTCACACACAATATAATTTTGACTAATATGTATAACTGTATAACTATAACAGTATGGTACAGTAATAGTGCAGTAAGTTGTATGTAAAAGCAACGTTTCCTATTTCCTCCTGGTACTGACCTTGTTAGCGACGAGGAGGATGGGGACTCGGTCAGTGTTCTTGACCCTAGTAATCTGTTCCTTCATTCCTTTGATGTCCTGGAAGGTCTGGTGATTAGTCATGGAATAGACCACCACGAACCCCTGGCCATTGCGGATGTATAAGTCCCGCATGGAAGCGAACTGCTCTGTACCCGCCGTGTCCAGGATCTCGAGGACACAGGGGGACGTGTCCACCTCGATCTCCTTGCGGTAAAAGTCCTCGATGGTGGGGTCATACTTTTCCATGAAGCAGCCCGAGACGAACTGCACTGTAAGGGCTGATTTACCCACACCCCCCGACCCCAGCACCACTACCTTAAACTCCCGCATTTTGTTTCCTACACATTCACTCCACTATATCCTGGGCACTTGGCACCAACACGAGGCTACTGGGCACCACCACGCGGGCACTACCACTCCCGTACAAGGACGAGGAGGAGAAGGAGGAGGTAGCAGCTGTGCCACTCCACCTACTCCACCACGGCCGCCACCACCACCGCCGCCGCCGCCACCACACCGCCGCCAGCACCAGCAGGAGAGCCGAGGGATCCACAACAACAACAACAATAACAATGTGAGGTCCAGCCTGCCAGCCGCGCCCGCCCTCACCTCGCCTTGGGACTGGACTGGGCGGCACTCAGCTCGGGCATGTCTACTCCCCCGCTCCTGTAACACAACAACAACAACACAACATTAGTTATATATACGGTATTGGGAACATTATGTAGATTCAGTACTAATTCCTGTAATACATAAACAACACACACAACATTTGTTATATATATACGGTACTGGGAAGATTATGTAGATTCAGTACTAATTCCTGTAATACATAAACAACACACACAACATTAGTTATATATTCTGGGAAGATTAGGTAGGTTTAGTATCAATTTCTGCTATACATTAATTAACAACAGACAACATTATAGATTAGGTAGGTTCAACACAACACAAAATATTTTTAAACAAAACATCACAGTCAAAACGTAACAGAGAAAGACACACACCACAAATGCACACACAAAAACACATTTGCAACACAGATACAAGCCAGAAAAAAAATCGACACAACACTATAACCAAATCAATATCAATACAAACACACAAAAACAACAGCAAGACACACAAACCAAAACACAACCGCTACAAACCAAACAACACACCATAGTCCAACCAGGATCAACACATGCAGCTCTTTGCAACACTAGAGGCAGTCAACACAATCATCAGGGTAATAATGAAAGTAAACACAGAGCTGGATGTTTAATACCCGCTGCACTCAACACACACACACACACACACACACACACATCTTCGTACTGCCGAATGAACCGCTGTCTGTCTGTTTGTCGGTGTGTCTATCTGGTTTTGTGTGCATGTCTGTCTCTGTTTGTATGTCTGTTTGTCTGTGCCTGTCTCTGTCTCATTCCATCACATTTTCTATAAGTCCATGTATTATACTATCTGTGTGTCTGTTTATTTAACTATATATCCATTAATCTACACTCAGTTTCTATCCATTTACGTACCGTTTATCTCTCTATCTATCTCTCCCTTACAGTATCTATTTCCCTATCTATCTCTCACTTACAGTATCTATTTCCCTATCTATCTTGACACATCTCATCTCTATCTCTATTTCTGTCTATCTATTTCCAGCTGGCAGGAGAAAAGAAGAGCAGGAGGAGAAAAGAAAAGTGGGAGAAACCTGCCACAGTCTTGCACTTCAGACATGGAGAAAGAAACCACTGGAGGAGAAAAAACGAGAAGGAATAAAAAGAAAAGAGAAAAACGAGAAGGGATAAAAAGAAAAGAGAAAAACGGAAAGGTTGGGGAGGGGGGGACGGAAAGAATGGAAAGGGGGAGGGGGAGTGGGGAGGAAAGAAAGAAAGGGCCGAGGGAAAGGTGACATAGGGAATAAAAAAAGAAATAAAAGGTGTGGAAGAATGATGAGTAAAAAATGACTAAGAAAAGAAAAGTGTAAATTACGCCCGAGACAGAAAGAGAAAGGACAGTAAAGAAAGGGAAGATAAAAATAGATGAGAGAGAGAGAGAGAGAGAGAGAGAGAGAGAGAGAGAGAGAGAGAGAGAGAGACAGAGAGAGAGAGAGAGAGAGAATGAAGTAAAGTAAGGTAGAGGCAGATAGTGAAACAGAAAGGCGACATGTAAGTGAAGAGGTGGGTGGAGTAGAAGACCCAGTAGGCGTGGCACTTGTAAAGACAATGAGTGCCAACAAGCAGGTGGTGTTGGTGCCTTGGTGGTGGCACTTGGCTCTTATTTCCTCTCCCACACTCACTCACTCACTCACTCACTCACTCTCACTAACTCACTCACTCACTCTCACTCACTCACTCACTCTCACTAACTCACTCACAGACAGACAGACAGACAGACAGACAGACACACAGTAATACATACATACAGACACACTACAAAACCAAGCAAGACAATGACTGCCACCAACGAGAACAGAAATAAAACTACAGTAAACATAAACAAACATAAAAACAAACAAACACCACAGCTGCCAGTCAACAACAACACACACACACACATCATCCCAATTTGCAAAGACTCGTCACCCCTCCCTCCCTCCCTCCCTTCTCTCTCTCTCTCTCTCTCTCTCTCTCTCTCTCGCTCTCTCTCTCTTTCTCTCTCTCTCTCTATTAAAATAAACACTAACATGACCTCTAAATGTCTAACTGGTTCCATCCTATACGTACAGTCGTGGTCAAATATAACCATCCATATAGAGGGCAACTCCAGTAAGACAATGCAACAGCTTTCCTCTGTTCCTTAGCTGAGAAACTTTCCAATAAATAGGTTTTAAGTACCATCTTTTAATTTACTATGAGCATCCACGTACTACTTGAAACAATAACATCATAATATGTGAACGTGAAAACATTAGACAACAAATTGTTTGAGTTACCCATAGGCTATGTGGATGATTATTACTGACTACGACTGTATAATGAAAGGCAAAATGTGGTATGAATGTCTGTGTTGTTTAGTTCGATCATTACTTTGTTTACTTAACGAGCCTCTATGAAATTCGAGACATACCGTAGTTTAAAATTACAGTAAGTTGGAATGATTCGTAATTTCCCATTATTTTTTTCGAAATTGCTTCTGTCTTTGATAATTGTTGATATAAATAATGGGAATTTTTAAAATTAGATACTTCTAAAAGAATAATTGAGCACAATTTTTATTTCGAGAGAGAGAGAGAGAGAGAGAGAGAGAGAGAGAGAGAGAGAGAGAGAGAGAGAGAGAGAGAGAGAGAGAGAGAGAGAGAGAGAGAGAGAGAGAAGGAAATAACACGACTAAGGACGTGAGGGAGGAGTCCTATAAGCAGCGAAGGAGGAAGTGCCAAGGAAAGGAGGAGGAGCCATTAGGTAGGGAGGCGACGAGGAAGAAGACGTAACCTGCTGAAAAAAACATGCATAACGAGGGGCGTCTCAGGAAACATTTGTATCCTTCAAGAACAAGGAGAAAATTGGAAAAGGGAAGGAGAAGGAAGAGGGAAGGAGAAGGAAGAGGGAAGGAGGAGGAAAAAGAGGGAAGGAGGAGAGGGAAGGAGGAGGAAAAAGAGGGAAGGAGGAGGAAAAAGAGGGAAGGAGGAGGAAGAGGAAAGGAGGTGAAGAGGGAGCAGAAGAGGTGTGAGAAGGAGAAAGAGGGAATGAAGGTGTGTGAGAAGGAGGAAGAGAGAATGATAAGGAGTGAGGAGGAGGAGAAAGAAAGAATAATTATGAAGTTAGAAATGATAAAAGAATAACGAAGGTAAAGGAGAAACGAGTTAAAATTAAAAGATGCATGTAGGAAGAAGAGAATGATTAACGAGACGTGTGGGTAGCAAAGAAACAATCCAAAGAAAAAAATATAATTGTTTGATAATATATAGAGACGTGTGGGTAGCAAAGAAATAATCCAAAGAAAAAATATAATTGTTTGATAATATATAGAGTTTGTCCTTCCTTCACTGGTCGGTAAGGGAGACAGATGGTGGGGGTAGATGGATGACTAGGGAAGATATGATGAGAGTTGGAGTTTAAAGGAGTTAATTATACTAGGCATGATGGGTAAGAAGTGTGGGATGGTGAGTGTGTAGGAAAGAGGGATGGGCAGATAGGAAAGACAGGTGGTTAGGGAGGAGGGATGATACGTAGGCAGGAAAAGGGACGGTGAAAGGGGAGAAGGGATGGATGGTGAGTAAGGGGGAGAAGGGATGGTGGTGGGTAAGAAGAGATGGATGGTGGTGGGTAAAGGGGCAGAAGGGATAGATGGTGGTGGGTAAAGGAGAGAAGATATAGAATAGATGGATGATGCATGGATAAAGTGGTGAAGGGATGGTAGTGACGGGTAAAGTGGTGAAGGGATGGTGGTGAGTAAAGGGGGAGAAGGGATAGATGGTTGTGGGTAAAGGATAGGAGGGATGGTGCATAAGAATGGTGGATGTGAAGGAGAAATTATAAGCTTGGTTGGAGGAGGATGGATCTCTGCATAAAAGGCAGGAAGGAGATATTTGCACGATAGGGAGGAGGAGGAGGAGGAGGAGGAGGAGGAGGAGGAGGAGGAGGAGGAGGAGGAGGAGGAGGAGGAGGAGAGGGGTGGATGGTGGCGAGATGATTGTTACGTATGGAGGAAAGGAGAGAATGGCAGATGAAGGGAAGGAAGATAAGAATAGATGGGATAAAACACTTAGCTCAGAGGAAAGGAGAAGAGTGGGAGTGGAAAGGAGAAGAGAGGGAGAGGTAGGGGAGATGTGGTTAGAAGGACTGGGTAGAGTAAATGGAAACTAAAGAAAGGGTAGGAAAGAATATGAACAATGATGAGAATGGGATATGAAAAAGTAGAAATGGGGGAGAATAAAGAAAGAAAAGGAATGAAAAAAAGTGAGAGGAATATTGGAAGAAGGAAAGATGGAGATGGAGTTCAATGAAAGACTAGGAATTGAATGGGAAGGTGGAACAAGGGTGGATAAGTAGGTAGGGATAGGGAGGAAGGGAGGGACAGGAAGGGATGAGAAGAGTTGATGGGTGGAAAGGAGTAGGGGATGACAAGGGAGAACAATGGTAAGAATAGGAGAAAGAGAGTTGGAGATTGAAGATTAGAGGGGAATGGGGTGAGGGAGAACAGAGGTATGGGGATAGGAGATATGGTAGGGGGGGGGGGTGAAGATTTAGAGGGAAGGGGATAGGGGAAAATAGTGATAAAGATATAGGAGAGGGAGGAGGAGATTGAAGATGTGAGGTGAGGTGAGGGGATGGGATGATGTGAAAGGAAGGAGAAAAGAGGATGAGAGGATGAGAAGGGAGGGAGATGAAGGGGTGGGAGGATGAGAAGGGAGGGGAAAAGAATATGAGAAGGGAAGTGGAGGGGAAGGAAAGATGCGAAATGAGGGGGATGGAAAGATGCAAAATGAGAGGAAAGGAGATGGGAGGATGAGAAGGGAAGCGGAGAAGAATTAAGGATGCAAAATGAGAGGAAAGGAGATGGGAGGATGAGAGGGATGGTGTGCAGGGTTTGTGTGTGTGTGTGTGTTTGGGTGTGTGTGTCCCTAGAGGCTGGGCATGGTGGTAAGGGTTGTTGTTGGTGGTGGTGGTGTCTTGTTGGTGGAGTTGAAATGTGAGTGTTGATTAGTCATGGCTCTCGTCGCCCCTAACCCTTTCCCTACCTTGTCCTACCCATCCCATACACACAAACCCTACATACATACAGTACATATACCCATTACTCTTTCCTTCCCATACCCCATTCCCTTCTCTCTATACCTTGTCCTACCCATTCCAAACACACAAACCCTACATACATACATATACCCATTCCTCTTTCCTTTCCATACCCCTATCTTATTCTACTTTTCTCTATCTTATTCTACTTCTCTCTACCTTATTATATTCATCCCAAACACACACACTCTACATATATATACTCATTCCTCTCTTTCCTTCTCATACCCCATTCTCTTCTCTCTACCTTGTCCAAACCCTACATGATACCCATTCCTATACCTCCACACCACCAACGTCAACCACATTCCCCTTTCACTCTCTCACTCTCTCTCTCTCTCTCTCTCTCTCTCTCTCTCTCTCTCTTTCTCTCATTCCTCATCTCGGTCTGTGTGCATTTGTCTTTTTCTCCTCCTATCTCTCTCTCCCTTTTCCATACTACCCACATAATACCCAAATACCGTCACTGTTCTTTCTGTTTGTGTGTGTTTCTTTTCTGTCTATGCCCATTCCTATCGTTCCCCATCCTATCCATTTCAATTGTTAATATCCACCTCTACCCTTCACCTTCTATCTCGTCCCTTCTCTATCTGTGTGCGTGGCCATGGTGATAACATATTTGGTAATGAAACGAGCGGTGATGGTGTGATTAATGAGAGAGAGAGAGAGAGAGAGAGAGAGAGAGAGAGAGAGAGAGAGAGAGAGAGAGAGAGAGAGGGTGAGAGAGACTCAACAAGTGTGGGTGAGGGCGGGCGAGGGCGGCAGGACCGGAGATGTGGGCGGCTTGGAGGCCACCTGTGTGTGTGTGTGTCAGGAAGTCATCTGGCCACACAAGCCAGGTGTGTGGGTACAACAAGCGGTACCACGGTGTTCGGTATAACTTCAACACTTCCGGAGACACATGGTACAACGATATAGCACTTTCTTGAAGTAAAGGGTATACGGTACGCAAGATTTCCTATAGTTTATCGTCAAGAATACATACCGGTACACATTGCCATAAAATATCAAGTTTTTACGAAACGACAAAGGCAATTCTCAGCATCTATAATAATAATAAGTATCTACTATTGAATGAAACTCAGACCAGTAATGGATCATGGTACAGAATTAAATTGTATGCCTCTTATTAGGCTACATCCACCATGACAACAGAAAGGACGAGGATGTCAGACGTCTCCAAGGAATAATGAACGTAAGTGAACACGTATAATTATGTTCCGTATACAATCAGATAGTGAACGAATTATTCTCAAGGTTTGGTGGAAGTATAATGAAACTTTACTAACCACACTGGGAAGCCTTATTTATCGAAGGGTACATGTATGTCTATTGTTACGTCATGTTTATCCTCGACAAAACTAGGCCAGATTGTTTTTTTCCCTGACTGCGCATGATTAGGACTATGGAGAGATGACGTGGGATAGAGGAGTGTGGGAGGGAAGGGATGGGGCCAAGGGAAGGGATAGTCACATGTTGTTCCTTCTCCCTCTCTCTCTTATCAACTCCTTCACTACCCAGGCAACAACACCCATACACATGATATTATACACATTACTACAACACACACATTACTACAACACACACACACTACACATAACAATATACACATTACTACAACACACACACACTACACATAACATTACACACTTCACATAACAATATACACATTACTACAACACACACACACTACACATGACATTACACACATTACACATAACAATACACACATTACTACAACAAACACATTACACATTACCTCAACCCTGACCACACACACACACATTATACCAAAGCTCCACACAAACATTTCTAACCACCACATGAACAATATACACCTTAACCCTTCTACCTAACCCCCTTTACACACTATCCTTACCATCATTCTCAAAGTAAACACCATATCAAAATATCGACGAGTTTACCATGACCAAGTGACGTAACAAACATTCAATGGATTAAAAAAAAAAAGTGGATATAAAAAGGAAAAGCCTAAAATGGCAAGGACCACCAGGAATGCCGTACTGGTATTGCAACACACACACACACATACTCACTCTCTCTCTCTCTCTCTCACACACACACACACACACACACACACACTCACTCACACACACACACACACACACAACAGTCATAACTAACATACTTTGAGTTGTGTTTCTCCAAATTTGTGTGTGAAATACCATACAAGAAATTCCGTTCATGTAGTTGTGTCACCAGCAAACACAAATATTCAGAGACAATTGATATTAACGTGTTGGAAAAGAGAGAGAACACATAATACCTCAAGTTGTTTCTCCACATAATAGTTGGTAATTGGGGCTTACCACTAATGGACTTCAAAATGGGTGGTAATGAGGCAACTTAATGTGTGTGTGCGTGTGTGTGTGTGTGTGTGTGAGTAGGGTGAGTGTGTGTGTGTGTGAGAGAGTGTGGTGTGAGTGGTATGTATGTGTGTGTGTGTGTGTCCAAATAATATCAAAACACTTCGCAATAATTATACTGGACATCAAATACTGCAGAAATTATCAAGACAAATGTATATAGCCTATAGGCCTAGCGGTACCCAAGTAACCATTCTGTCCAGCCATTAACCTATAAAAACAAACCACTGAATGTACTAATGGTAGCTTTACACAACTGTTAAGGGGGTAATACACTTTTGTTACACTGGAGTGACTTGATTCCTCCAGAGTATACCAGGAAACAGACCCAGATGAAGAAACATAATGGTATAATATTATATCCTGTTGTCTGAAATAGTTTAGAGGATTCCTTTGCTCCAGATTTACCCCCTAAAACAATGTGCTATATCCCCCGTTAATGAAGACTAAAGAGTTTCCTCGTGTTACATCACCAACAAAGAGAAACATTAACACAAAACAACACAATTACTACTTAAACCACAGGCAGGCAGGCAGGCACCACAGACAGACGGACCTAAACACACGAAACACACGAGATGAAAAGAATTAGAAAAACAAAACAAAAACATATATATATACGCAGACGGACCTAAACACACAAAACACATCGAGATGAAAAGAATTAGAAAAAAAAATATATATATATATACACATTATACACCAACAGAAGCGACACGAAACACACGAGATGAAAAGAATTAGAAAAAAAAACTAAAAAAAACTATATATATACACATTATACACCAACAGACGCGACACGAAACACACGAAATGAAAAGAATTAGAAAAAAAATAAAAAATATATATATATATACACATTATACAGCAACAGACTCGGCGTTTCCCCTCCACAGAGCACATGCAAATTGTTAGTGAAAAATATGAAGACATTTCGTAGCAATTAGAGACGACAGCAGTGGGGGGCCGAGGTTAATGTATGCATGTGGTCTCGGGGGCACGCTTTTTGCTTCTGTTTCGGGGGCAGTAAATTAGGAACTTTGTAGCACGGAAACATTAGCACAACAGAGCTTGCTTGCTTGCTTGTTTGTGTGCTTGTTTGTTTGCTTGCTGGGAATTCTTGGTGCTTTAGCTTGGGTTTATTTAGTTTTTTTTTTTTTAATGTGGTAATTTTCTCTCGTCTTACTTTTGTGTTTCCTTATGTGCTATTATTTTTTGTTTTGTGTGTGTTCTTAAAATGTTATCCTATTTCTCTAACACACCCTCCTTCACAAACATAAGCAAAATCTCTCCACACACACACTATCTCTCTCTCTCTCTCTCTCTCTCTCTCTCTCTCTCTCTCTCTCTCTCCACACACACACACAGAGTCCTCCAAACCTTCACTTTCACTGGGGAATACCTCGCACCACCACACCCACATGCACCGCCTCCACCCACCACTGTATATATACGTAACCCAAGCTGTCTAATCCTTACATGGCATGGAAGCTGGAAATAAATGATGGTGGGGACGAGTTGTGTGTTATATTGTGTTGGTTTATAATAATATGAGAGACGTGTGTGTGTGTGTATAAAGGATAGGAACACTTGGCACTTTTCTCTCTCACTCCTTTTTCTGTTCTCTCTCTCTTTCTCTTGTTTACTCTCCCTCTTTCTTCTGTTCTCTCTCTCTCCCCTTCTACTTCTGTTCTCACTTCTCTCTCTCTCTCTCTCTGAAAAGACGTATTACCTCTCTAGTTTGAGGGTTAAATCGGGCGTGACCAATCTACCTACACCTGGCTGACCTCCTCCACTACCCACTGAGGCTTCCTGCTTGCTTGCTTGCTTGCTTGCGTGTTGGCTTGCTTGTTTGCTTGCTTGCTTGAGATAAACATTAGTGGAAGAGCTGGGATTCCAACTTTTCTTCGATTTTTCGGTGTTTCTTTGCCATATTTCCTCAGCATATTATTTTTCTATTATTATTATCATTATTTCCAGTGTCATTATTATTATTATTATTGTGTTCTCTTTCTGTGGTATATTTTCAGTTCTTACTTGTCAGGGTTATTCTAAGTTTCCTGTGTATTTATCCAATTTTTCGTGGCTGCTGTGGTTTCCTCTCTTTTTCCCTCAGTCCTTTAATTCTGTTTCTCATCCTTCCTGTCCCACACTGCATCACCACTTATTCCAAAAAAAAACTATCTTTAAGAATCGTCTCTCATCCTCTGACCAACACTGGAATAGAAAACCCCCTGGGGAACTTAAACCTACACACCACATCTGTGTCTTTACGAATCGAAAAAAATAAAAAAAAACTCAATGGGGAAACTAAACCTATTCATACACCCTATTTTTCTATCCAACACAAGAGTAGTGAAACCCAGGGAATCCAAACCTATCTATCTATATCTTTACGAATCGTGTGTAATTTAATTCTCTAAGCAACACAAAATAGAGAAACCCATACAGGGAATCCAAACCTATACCTACACCTTATCTATATCTTTCTTCTACCCCTCCTGTCCTGGCTACGAGGGAGATGGGGCTACATTTAGGCTATATAGGATACAAACGAGAGAACATCTATTCGGAAATGGAAACCGTCTTGGATTTTTACGTCTCATCATATCCTATCCTGTCCTAACCACCCCCCCCCCCTTCCCCTTCCTCTCACTCCTTGTTTTTCATTGATATATAACGAGTGAATAATGAATAATTCTTCTCTTGATATATAATAGTGAATAATTCTTCCAGAGTGAATAACAAATAAATCTTCCTTTGATATATAATATTGAATAATTCTTTCAAAGTGGTTGATGAATTATTTTTCCAGAGTGAATAATAATGAATAACTTTTTCCTTGATGTATAACAGTGAAATCATTTTTGCAGGATGTACAGACAGAGGAGTTTTTTTATATATTTCCACTGAGGATGATGAAAGGGCGTACATGAGAACAGATCCAGGCTTACATTCCCATCACTGCATTTCCTCAAGTTGCCAAAAAAAAAAAAAAAAAAAAAAAAAAAAAAAAAAAAAAAAAACTATATACCGACACACATTTTATATCAATCGAAAAATTCTCACACGACCAAAGAAACATGTATACAACTACTATTTATACCAACTTATGCACGAAATAACAGTATATAATTTCGTTCACTCTTTATATATTTCACAGACTCCTCTACATCTGGACTTTTTTTAGCTACTGTACAGGGAAAAAAGTTGCATATTCATTTCCCTCCCATGTTTCTCTCTCCCATGGTAAATAAATATATACATAATAAAGTAATGGGGTGACATAAGCGCTTTTAACTAATTCATTTTAACTATACCAGACCAGACCTGACCTGACCTGACCTGACTTGACTTGACCCTCGCAGTCTGAGCCTCACAACCCAATCCAGCCTGACTTGACTAAAATTTAACCTTCACAGTCTGAGCCTTACAACCGAAACCCAACCCAATCCAGCCTGACTTGACCAAACTTTAACCTTCACAGTCTGAGCCTTACAACCCTACCCCAACCCAACCCAAACCAGCCTGTCTTGACCGAAATTTAACCTTCACAGTCTGAGCCTTACAACCCAAACCCAACCCAACCCAATCCAGCCTGACTTGACCAAAATTTAACCTTCACAGTCTGAGCCTTACAACCCAAACCCAACCCAATCCAGCCTGACTTGACCAAAATTTAACCTTCACAGTCTGAGCCTTACAACCCAAACCCAACCCAATCCAGCCTGACTTGACCAAAATTTAACCTTCACAGTCTGAGCCTTACAACCCAAACCCAACCCAATCCAGCCTGACCTGACCAAACTTTAACCTGAGAACATTAGGTACACTGGCCAGCACTGCCGCGTGGACAGGGGCTCACACATATTCAGAGATGTAGCGCCAGTGATTATTTAGCTTGAAACCATCCATGTGTGTGATGGAATATCCTCGATACACCAGAACATGAAGTGAACTTTGTTGCTTACAGAACTGAATCACTTAAATCTCTTAAACATGTAAGCCCCTGTACCACGCGGCAGTGCTGGCGACTGTACCTCTAACGGTCTAACCCAACAAACAAAAACAATTATATAAACAAAATTAACAAAATGAGCAAATAATAATAATAATAATAACAACAACAAGAGTCCAATCAGTTATAACTTCACATGTATTTTTTCGACACTGGAATGAACCTTATAAACAAACAAACAAACAAACAAACAACAACAACAGAAACCAATCAGATATAAGGTCACATAATTTTGTTGTTGTTTTCGAATGACACGTTACAGGATTATTGACCACAACTGTACCATGATAACACTTGGGAATAATGGCTCCCCCTCCCCCCCCCTCTTCCTGTGATGGTGCAATGAACCCCCATCATTCCCTGTCATTATGGGCTAAGTTATGTCCGGGATTTTAGGGGGAGGGGGGAGGGGAGGGGAGAGGGTGGAGGAAGGGAGGAGGGGAGGGCAAAAGATTCCTCCAAACGTAACAATAACAAAACATCTCTTACTTAGTAGTGATGGTCCATGTTTCCTGGCATATTTTGGAGGAGTGTGTGTGTGTGTGTGTGTGTGTGTGTGTTTAAGTGTGTGTGTGTGTGTGTGTGTGTGTGTGTGTGTGTGTGTGTGTGTGTTTGAGTGTGTGTACAGGAGTGTGTGTGTGTGTGTAGGAGTGTGTATGTTTCTGTGTGTGTGTGTGTTGGCCGACAAACACACAAAATCAGAGGCCCCTTTAATTAATCTGCCAACCCACACACCACACTTGGGTTTCAAAGCAGACCGGAGCCGACGACACTTTACAACTATTTATGCTTCACCTTGTCTTTCTTACCTTGGCAGACAGAAAGCTTTATTTAGACCATGCAAAAGTACAGTCGTGATACCAGAGTGTGAGGAGGAGAAAAAAGCTTCGACTCGCCTGGTATTGCTCATTTCCCCACCCAGTACACCTATAGAGGCTGAGTTCGAATGCAGTGTAGGGTATGTGTGGTGTCTGCCGTTCGTCTCTGGTCAGGAATTACGTACCACAAGTGTTGTAACAGTACCGCTCTACGTTGGAACCTAAAACCTTGATTCCTTTCCTTCACCAACATGACAATGAAAAATATAAATAACAATAATATGAATAAATAGTTAATATCTAAACCTTAATCCTTCACCAATATGAGAATGAAAATATTAATAAAAAAAAAAAAAAAAAAAAAAAAAAAAAAAGTTTGGATGATACAGTTTTAATAGGTTATATATAATTCTTTTAATTTGTGCATGGTATATATATACAGTAAAACTATGAATGTATATTACTCATTCATTATGTAACTGCTATAATGAGTAGAAATGAGACCTATAAATTATGGGTTGGTATGAAAAATGCATAGTTTATCTTAGGGTAAAAATTATGTCCGTCATGGGTGCTGAATTATGAGGACAAATGTTTAGCAGACATAATTAAGGACCCTGTGATCGTGTATGATAATTATTGGAGGCTTCTGATTTCTCCTGACCATGCCACGAAACAAGCTCCTTCCATATACAGGTGGGTGTTTCGTGGCAATGATTGAAGGACTCGTTTACCTCCAATTTACTGACTACATTAGAGTCATGGTCCCTTATTAAGCACCAGTAAATTTGTTAAGTAGGAATGAACAATGAAACCCCAATATTATGAAAGTGAAAGTTGTATATATGTTAAATTTTAGGGCAGGAATAAGAATATAAATAAATATGAGTGAGTTTTTTTTATTATGACTGAGGACTGTACCGTACCCTAACTTCATTTACCCCTCTCTCTCTCTCTCTCTCTCTCTGTCCTGGCGAGTGGTGCTGTACAGAGGCGGGAACCAGCGAGCTCCACCCACAACATGTCCTTTGTCCTTCGCTCTCTCTCTCTCTCTCTCTCTCTCTCTCACGCACGCACTTGTCCTCTCTCTCACTCAGACACATCCCAATGATCCCTTCTCACTTTCATGCAAACATTTTCACACACAATTCTCTCTCTCTCTCTCTGACACATCCCAATGATCCCTTCTCACTTTCATGCAAAACATTTCACAAACACACATTTCTCTCTCTCTCTCTCATCTTTTAATTTATGGTGGATGTTGGAGTGACCCTAAGCCGGTGTGTTAGTGGCACTTAAAGCCCGATGACACATCACCTTGTTGTATTAGGAAGGTCAGTGACAGCGACACAGTGGCCAAGTCTAGGGTACACGCTATTACTCTCCTCTATCTCCAGCACACACACACACCACAACACACACACACACACACACACATCCAACACACCCACACTGGACAATGTATCACAGTCCACAATATCATATCATATACCACACATCCCACTTTCCTACACACACAAACACACACACTTCCCTACACAAGGCTGTCACACCCTCTCACAACACACATCCCACTGGAACTAAGCCCACTTGTACCCAGGAAGCACATCACAGTAACAACATCACCAGCGGCACCACTACCAGTACTCCAGGGCAACAGCTGTACCCCCTCCTCCACCTACACAACCACCACCTCCTCCAGCCCCTCCTCCTCAACCTCTCCCAACCACTCTACCTCTCCTCCTACTCCTCCAGCCACTCTACCCCACCTCCTCCTCCTCCTCCAGCCACTCTACCCCTCCTCCCCCTCCTCCTCCTCCACTGACATGAATGCACAAAAACTCCCACACTAACCGGTTCTTGCTCTTCTCACAGCTGCTCCTCTTTGCCCAGACAACGACACGTAAGACAAACACATAATGCCTCAAATCAGAGGGGCTCGGCTGGGATGTCTTTCCTGTAAGGCTTTCACGTTCGAATTGCAAATTGTCGACTACAGACTGGAAAGGGTTCGTGTTTCTCTCTCTCTCTCTCTCTCTCACACACACACACACACACACACACAATTAGCAGTGTATACAACAGACTCACACCCTCATATTGACAAATCACATCTACAAACGTAAACTTGGACGAATGCTAAACAGACAAGGCTAACTGTAAAAATGAAAGAGAGAGAGAGAGAGAGAGGGTATAGAGTCAGACTAAGGGTGAGAGAGAGTCAGACAGGGTGTGTGTGTAAAGTAGCTCGACACGGGATCAACACACTACAACAGTCCCCTTGTGTGTTGGTTCTCGTAGCAGCAGGTGATGTACTATACTGTCCTCTTTTCCAGTGCTATAGTTAGTAATGAGTTGGGGTTTCTTTATGTATAATCTAGTCTGGTTAGGTATTAGGAGTACCGTGTATAATTATGGTTTAGCTTTGTTAAGGGCTGGGTCACGATGGAGTAAATTTAGGGTCACGATGGGGTAAATTTGGGGTCACAATGGGGTAAATTTGGGGTCACGATGGGGTAAATTTGTCCGTAGTAGAATAAATTGGTTGGATTTGATCATTAATTACAACCGTTTATATTAATTAATACTTTAAATTGCAAGGGAAAAAAGATAAAAGAGGTAAACACAAGCGGTACATTATGTTCTCTGTAACTTAAGGGACCCTCTGTCATGTAGTCGGAATATTGGAGGTAATTGAGTCCTTCAAATATTGCCACGAAACACTATCCATATGGAAGGAGCTTGTTTCGCCGCGTAGTCAGGAGGAATCAGAAGGCTCCAATTCTCTTTAACGATCACAGGGTCCTTTCTAAATTAAACCAAACTATTTTCCCAGTATGAAGGATAGTAAACAGGATAGTAAACATTATTCTAACTTTGAATAACGACTAACGACCTACATCCCTTACTTGGACTAGTGCCAGGCTATTCTAAAGTATACAGGAAAAGACCCACTCATTTCAAAGTATAAGAGCCAAGTTGCCAACATCCAGCCAGGGTAATGTAAACAAAGCCATGAGTGCTGACCTGAAAACGTGTACACTAGGGTGGAGTGAGAACCTTCCCCAGCCAGCCAGCCAGAGAGAGAGAGAGGGGAAATCATGGTTGTCAATTTAGCTGTTTTTTTACTGTCGATGTTGTCAATATTCGGTATCTGTGAGCTCGTTTTTGGATCATGAGAACTTACAGTGATAGTCTGTCACGAAAATCATCACTAGACATTCATATTTCCCTCCAAAATGACCTACAATCATACGAGAGTTGCATTTACCATCAGTACAAGGAGCGCTACACGGGCCAGGGTTGTTGGGGGAGAATGGACCGTGTGACCTCTGGCGTTGGGTATCAAAGTGGCGTGGTAATGAAGTGCATCTTGAAGCCACCCACCCATCCATCCGCCCGCCAGCGAGGCTACACTTTCCTCTTCCCTAGGGACACCGTTCTAATGTGCAGCCGTAAATGTACAGCCCCAGGGGTGGACGTGAGGACAAAAAAATGTTGATAAAAAAAACCGTCTAGCTGTCCTGTTCTTTGGACCATGACCCAAGAGTTTAACACCGTGTATGTATGTTCTTTAAGGGACCCTGTGATATAGTCAGAAAATTGGAGGTAAACGAGTCCTTCAAATATGCCACGCAACACCACCTATATAAAGGAAGGAGCGTGTTTCGTGGCATAATCAGGAGGAATCTGAAGCCTCCAATTCCCAAACACGATCACAGGGTCCTTAAGGGGTATATATAGTTTATTATGTGGTGCTATAGATTCCCCCAAACCATGTCAGTAAACAGAATACCTTGGTAGACGAGTAGGGGGATCTGTTTTGTTGCACTGTTAGGAGGAATCAATAGACCTCGAATATACAGTTACTAAAAAATGACTGACCGCTTTAAGCTTAACCTAACCTGAACTACCGGTGATAATCCAATGGTCAGACGTGGCCTCAGGGAACACGTGACCGCTGTTCTGCTCTGCTGTGTTCCCTGTATCTCTATTTATCCCAGCCTCACTTACTAAGGGTCGTAGACAAGAACATGCATGGTGTTTACGATTATATTTATTCCCCTCAGAGAATATTCCAGACCTAAAGTTATAGTATAAAAATTATACTGTATATATACTTTGAATATATATATCTCTTCTTTATCTCTGAATGCATATTATTATTCACTTATAATTTATCCTTGTGAGTTGTGTGTGTTGTGTGTTGGCTTAGGCTACCCAGCAGACCACACAAAGAGTGTTGGATGCCCGGAAGTGTACCAGGTGTGCCCCAACAGTGCCCAGTCTCCCTCCCTCCCTCCCATCTATGTGCCCACACGGAGGTCACATTACTTACGCCATCAACAACCCAGCCAGGACACATAAAAACACGACCACTTCTACCCCCTCCCTCCCTCTCTCTTTCTGTGTGTGTGTGTGTGTGTGTGTGTGTGTGTGTGTGTGTGTGTGTGTGTGTGTGTGTGTGTGTGTGTGTGTGTGTGTGTGCGTGTGTGTCGTCTATAGAAATGTGAGTGTATGTGTGTTAAAGAGGCACTAAGGTAGATGTAATATATGAAACGCTAAGATACAGACATATAGCCTAGACAGTGTGACAGACGGGACCCCAGCCGTATGGGTAAACAAAAGACCACAACGTAACATTCCTTCTGTACACTCACAGGCCAGACACACACACAAAGAGGCAACAACACCAACGCCCACAACATCCTCTAACACACACACACACACACACACACAAGTTCAGCAACACGTACATCAGGACTATATTTTTTTTATAGCAGCAGACAAGGCCACAGACAGGGTGGTGGTGGTAGTAGGAGGGGGAAGGAGGTGGCAGACTTAGTTAGGGGAGAGTTGCTGGAAGGGGGACATGGGAGGGAAAGAGAAGGGAGAGGGGCTAGGGGAGGGAAAGGGAGAGAGGCTGGTAGGGAAAGAGAGAAAGGGAGAGTTGCTGGGGGAGGGGGAGGGGAAGGGGTCGAGTCAGGTGGTTGGTTGGTTGGTGGTGTGGTCTGGAATCTGGGACACTTGGAAACGGGACACTCGCCTGCAATCGGACACTTCGGCACTGGGCCAGGATGAGTTGGGGGAGAGGGAACACAGGGAAGGTAAGGGGCATTGTGGTATTAGGTCGAGGGCCAGACAAAACAGGGCGAAGCAGGTCAGGTTAGAAATAGGAAGGTCATAGATGGACAGAGTAGGTCAGGGTAAAGAAGGGAAGGTTAGATAAGGACAGAGTAGGTCAGGGTAAAGGAGGAAAGGTCAGAGAAGGACAGAGTAAGACTGTGACGTTGAAATAGTCTGACCAACAACAAAACATTAATTAATAAAAAAAAAAATATATATATATATATATATATATATATATATATATATATATATATATATATATATATATATATAATCACAGTACAGTATCACGGCATAATTTTAGTGTTTCTATTCATAACAGGCAGATTCAGTTTCCAATACATTAATCTTGTCACAGCACAGTACTTAAGGTAATAAATAGCAGGGTTCAATTGGGCACTGCTTGTACTGAATGGGCTATAACGAGTTCAGTGTAGCACAAGGATGGCGTGCAGAGAGAGAGAGAGAGAGAGAGAGAGAGAGAGAGAGAGAGAGGCGGAGGGGCATCACATGACACACACACGGTACACCCTTGGTCTGATGTAGTGATAGTTGAGTTTTTGTTTGGCTGGATTAGACGAGGTGAGGTGAGTGTGATAAAGTGTGGTGATACTGGCGTAATGTGTGATGTAATGTGATGTAATATGGAGTGTGGTGATGTGATGTGTGATGTGGTGATGTGGGGTGTCGTGATGTGATGTGATGTGGGGTGTTGTGTGGTGATGTATTGTGATGTGCGGTGTGGTGATGTGATGTGGTGGGAGAAGGTTTAACAATCTGTAGTCACTGTATTGTGGTGATGCTTTGGGATGTTTTGGTAGAGTGGGTCGGGTGTCGTCTCATATGTTTACCCCTCACCACCACCACCACCACACACACCACTCCACCACCACACACACACCACTCCCCCACCACCACACACCTCTTTCTCTACCACAATCCCCTCCCATCCCTCACCACCACGACCCCTAGTCCCCTCTTCTCCATACCCCACACTCCCGTCCACATACATACACACACACACAACTCTTTCTCTGCCACAATCCCATCCCAACCCTACACACACACACACCCACCCACACAAACACACATCTTTCTCGTGACCCGTTCCATCTTTCATCTCACCATTTCCATTTTTTTTCACCTGGCCCATTCCATCTTCCAGCACCACCACCCGTCTCGTTCTGTCCTTCACCTGTCTCGTTCTGTCCTTCACCCGTCTCGTTCTGTCCTTCACCTGTCTCGTTCCATCAAACACCTCACCCATTCCACCCTTCATTCTATCCATTCCATATTCTCTTCTTTATGTGTCTCGCCTTTCACACAACACAGCTATATTATATTGTCTTCCATTCCTCGTTTTTTCCCTCTAAAACAAACAAACAAACAAAATATAATAAATAAACTTATTCCTATACAGTTCAGTCCTTCACATAGCCAATATAATAATCTCCTTGTTGTTCTTTTTTTAATACCCACGCTTTCCCCCCAGTCTACCTCTCCCCTTACCCGGACCCGAATATCCCACGACTTACAAATAGTGTTTCTTCTCGGTTCAGCTCTGACTGGGCTATAAGTTCTGGTCAGGATTGTTTACCTCACTCACCCTCATCCCTTCTTTTCATTTCAGAGCTGTCACCTCTTCCAGTCAAGCTCCTCTCCATTTCTCTATTGTCCTCTCCTGTACTACTCCCCCAACTTTCTCTCATCTCTATCAGGTCCCAGGACACACACAACTAACACACACACACACACACACACACAATCTCTCTCTCTCTCTCTCTCTCTCTCTCTCTCTCTCTCTCTCTCTCTCTCTCTCTCTCTCTCTCATAAAACACAATCTAACCAAATTATCTCTCTATTTTTTTTTTAGGAAACGACATCTTCCAAGTCCATTGTGTACATGACACGACCTTTAACTCCTAATTCCCCGTGGACTCAGAATTAAATACCGGTAGTTTCTTACAACAGCGGTGAAGCAATCATTTAATTATCAGGTTTTACTCAGTAACCACCAATTATCAGACAGGAAACATAATCACAATCTCTTTTACGTCCACGGGCATTTACCAATCTTTCGCCATATCCTGTACTGTGCTGTGTTATCAAAAATTGCGGGGTTTTTACTGTAGATAACACATGAAATTCATTATACGTATATATCGGTACTAACAAACCATCTCATCTAAACTATTCCACGAAACATAACTCCCTCAGTGTAGTAAGTGTTTAGTGATTGAGATTGGTGGAAACGGTTGCCTTCAATACGATCATTATCATTATTTACTCTCTCCTTTTAATTATCATATTTACTCTCTTTTAATTATCATATTTACTCTCGTTTAATTATCATATTTACTCTCGTTTAATTATCATATTTACTCTCTCGTTTAATGATCATATTTACTCTCTCGTTTAATTTGTCACCTACGTGGTATCTGAACTGAAACAGATTGACAAACATAAGGGTGTCCTGTTGCCTGGAATGTGGTGTGGAGGAATCAGTTACTCCAGATTTAATTAAAATCACCAAATCCCTCTTATCAACTTGTGGAGGAATCAGTTACTCCAGATTTAATTAAAGTCACCAATTCCCTCTTATCAATTTGTGGAGGAATCAGTTACTCCAGATTTAATTAAAGTCACCAAATCCCTCTTATCAACTTGTCGTCTATCATCAAAGTTTGTCTTATCTGCCGCGTGAATCTTTATCAGTCACTTCAAAACCATCATACTTATCTTTCATATTATATATTATTAAAATTTATCTATAAACAAATTTCAGATACACCCATCCAATTTGTGTGTGTGTGTGTGTACTAATCTGTGTGTGTATGTACGAGTCTATTTCTGTGTGTGTGTGTGTACTAATCTGTGTGTGTGTGTACTAATCTGTGTGTGTATGTACGAGTCTCTTTCTGTGTGTGTGTGTGTGTGTGACAATGGAGGTGACACAACACTACGGTATGTGTGTCTTCCCCCACTTCCGTCACCGTTTGGTACATTGGAGAGCATTGATTCCTCCAAAGTATGCTATGAAACAGGACCAAGTGAACAAAAATAATGGTGGCCTGTTGCTTGGAATAGTCTGGAGGTATCAGTTGCTCCATATTTACCACCAACACACACACCCATGATAAAAGGAAAGAAGGAAGGAAAGAATAAAGGAACGAAGGATGGATGGATGAATAGGTTGTCTTGCTTGCTTTCATAATTGCAGGCCAAAGATGAATGGGTGTATATAGCTCTTAAAAAAATAAAACAATGGATGAACGAGATTTTTACACAGACTTATACAACCACCACCACCACCACCACCACCACCACCACCACCACCACTACTTACTTACATGGCAGATGCTCGAGAACAATAACAATGATGGTAACAGGCTCTCACAACAATAAAGGTGGTACCGGTATAGGCCTATCGTATCTGTTCCGCTGTTCACTCACTACCTTCTGTTCCGTGTAGCCTACTGTATATGTCGTAGGTAAATTTTGACATCTAAATGGATCCTCGGTGGAAAAATGAAAACTTACAGACGACACTAAAACGCCTGTCACCTGCACGACTACAATATTAAATGACCCCAGCATTCTGCACGAGTACTCGAAAAATACATGATGTTTTTAAGAATTCATGCCGACAGCAAACATGGTGTTTATCATTAAAAAAAAACATCAGAAGGCTATTCTTGCATTGTCAGAAGTTGTCAGGTCCTATGTGTGGTTAAAATGACAACGACATAACCTTTTATCATAGGAATGTTCTGCTACCGGTATCTCTAGGTATTCGAAACACACCTATATACTTATTAGTGCTCTTGACTGTACATACATTCGGCTCCTTGGTATCAATAAATGTACAAAACAAAGCATCTTAGGGGTTGGTTTTATCGGCACCGAACCGTATCTTATCTGGCCACTCGGTGCTGAAAACGTTTTGTGTCATCTGATTGGAACACAGTCGGCTAATCGCTAGAACAGATAGGCTAGTGAGTGGCTGGGTGGAATTTAAATACCCACTGATATATACATACTTTGAAAGACAGACAGTCAGACAGAGAGACAGACACATGCATGACAGGCGTTCTACTGTATTATTAATTATGTATCATTATAACATTGATACATTTTTGGTGTTTTTAATTATCTCTCTCTCTCTCACACACACACACACACATCCTCTCATTCCACCACATATGGCAAGTACACTATCTACTCTACTCCCACACAAAGGGCAGATGTCGCCACTTTGTTATTGTTATTATTGTTGTTGTTTGCTTATGTTGTAATTCTATGTCGTCATTTTGTGGTTGATATTTTTGATAAGAAAGGTGATAATTTCGTCCCTCTTTGTTGTTTTTGTTGTTGGTTCTTTTCTTTATTAATTTTGCTCATGTTAATTGTTTATTTTAGCGGGTGGGGTGTTTTTGTTGTTGTTGTTGTTGTTGTTGTTGTTGTTATGTTCTTGCTCTTATAAATTCCACTGATGAGGTTACAACTGTTGCTACGTTTGTCTGTTGCTTGGGAGGCTGGCTAGTGTGTGTGTAATAATAATAAATAATAATAATAATAATTAACGGTTTATTTACATAAAAGTCAGAGACTGAAAATATACATAGGGGAAAATTACATTAATATTAATTCTAAGATCTATAGGCTACAACTTGGAGACATACAGTACTACGGTAGTTTAAGTGTTTATATTTCGCACTGTGTGTGTGTGTGTGTGTGTGTCAGAATAAGAAAATTAATATACACTTTAAATGGATAAAGACGAACACACACACACACACACAGGAGAGGGGGTGGGGGGAGTGAAGCAAGATAGGGTACCACCACGCGTGTCTAGGTGTTGTACTGTGTTGATTACCACAGCTGAGGAGGAGGTGGTGGTGGTGGTGGGCCCAGGCTTGCATCACATCCTCTGGCTCTGACTCTCTCTGTGTCTCCTATCATAGTCTGCTCCCCCTTTGGCGAGCGCGCGCGAGAAGAGAACAGAAGAGAAGAGAAGAGAAGAGAAGAGAGAGGAGAAAGAGAAGAGAAGAGAAAGAGAGAAGAGAAAGAGAGAAGAGAAAGAGAGAAAAGAGAAGAGAAGAGAAGAGAAGAGAGGAGAGAAGATAAGATAAGAGAGGAGAGGACAGAAGTGAGGAGAGGAGAGGAGAAGAGAAGAGAAGAGGAGAGAGAGAGAATGAAAGTAGAAAATAAAAAGGCTCCCATTACGACCAAACAGCTCATCCATACAGAAAGCCAAGACGGTAAATCCGCTTACCACTTCCCCTCCCCTCCCCATTCACTCCACATTAGCTTACTACTCTGAACTGTACCCCAATACTCCCCCTCTACACATTAAGATGGTAATTCGTTTTGGGTACATTGGAGTGCCTTAATTCCTCCAAAGTATGCTAGGAAACAGGACCAAAAGAGCAAAAATAATAGTGTTCTGTTGATTGGAATAGTTTGGAGCATCACCTCTTCCTACTCAGTCTACATTAGCCTATATACACCTTTGAACTGTACCCCACCACTCTCTCCCCTTTCATAACCTCCCAACCCTAGGACTGTTCATTACCTTCTTTACTTATTATAACCTCACCATTCTCTTTTCTCCCCACAGTACTGTACTCCACCACTTCTTTGTTCCTATACACTCAATACCTGAACTTCACCATACTGTACCTTCATTACATCTATAGGCTACTCACCCTTTCACTCTTCCTACAAACCCCACAGCTTCCAACCTCTCTCTTACACTCCACACAACCCCCAACATCTGCACTTTACCATACCTCACACCTCATTACCTTTTCAACTCACACACACACACACCTTGCAGAACTCCTCAATATGGCACTCCCATCTCTTTTCCTCAACCCCTACTTCTGCACATCACCCTCCTTGCTTCCCCTTTCACTCCTCCTCCCCCCCCACATACATACGGAATTGGGTTGCATTGCCTATAATTTCTTGCATTTAGTCCCTACTTTCCCTTCTTCCACTTTCTTACCCCACCATCTTTTTCAATTTATTCCCTGCCAAATCCTCCACACCATTCTCTCCTCTCCTCTTTTATCCATTATCCTGTCCTCGCTCCTATCTTATAATTATTCCTCCAATACCTTCTCCCTATTCCTGTATATTCTATTTTATCTTCTATTCTCCAATCCTTTGCTTCTCTTTCGTATCTCTCCGTTTCCTCACTCTACTTCTTCCACTTCAATTTTATTCTATTCCCTACTTGAAATATATATATATCTTAATATGAGCTTAACTTATATCTCCGATTTTTCATTTGAATTTTCTCCTTCCACATTTCAATTTCATTTCTAGTTTCCCAAATCCTCGGAAACCATATTCCTCTCCCTTTTCTCACTCTTCCCCGTCCCTTTCCAACACTATTTCCTCCTTCCCCCACCAGCCCTCTGCAGCGATACCTTCCCATCTTTCCTATCTCATGCTGCCTGGTACCACTATTTTCTCATTTCCCTACTCCAATTCACTTTCTACCTTCTCCAGCCATCTGCAACGATACTGTACTCCTCCCCACCACCTCTCCTACCTACCTACCAACGATACTGTACTCCTCCCCTCCACCTCTCCTACCTACCTACCTACCAACGATACTGTACTCCACCTCTCCTACCTACCTACCTACCAACGATACTGTACTCCTCCCCACCACCTCTCCTACCTACCTACCTACCTTCCTCTGGCTGGGACCGTCTACTAAACCTCAAGTGTGCAGACAAATCCTCAGCTCGGGAGACCTTGCACGATACACTGACACTCCCCTTCCCCCCCACTCCCCTCACTCCAACCTACTCTACTGTATGTGTGTATGTAACTCCTCCACTCTACTGCCACACCAACACAATGTTCACTCTACTGCACTCGGCCTTATTGTTTATCTTCTTCACTCACTCTTTGATATACTATTTACATACTTTTATTCTACTTCATTTTAACTCATTCGTTTTGTGTTAGCCTGCTTGTCTGTGCGTCCTCTTGTTTCATTTTGCTTACTACTACTTCATTGTATATATACCATGTTTCACTCTGCTTCAACTGCTAACTCCTCTCTCTACCTTACTGTCTATATCCTACTCCACTCTGGCCATCAACCTTAACGTTCACTTAGTTGCAATGTTCGTTCCCTTCCTTCTCTTTGCTCCACCATCTGTCTCGCTGTAATTCGCCCCCGCTTCACTACCGTATACCTCTCTCACCAATTCTATCTGAGGCTCCATCTCTTTCCACGCTGTTTCATCCTACTTCATCATTACTTCCTCACCATTCCATCTCTCTCTCTCTCTC
>JAWZYT010005010.1:0-40000 GCA_034508575.1 Petrolisthes manimaculis | reverse complement strand
CACGGGCCTATATTTAAGGGGATAGTATACTTTTGGTACATTGGAGCGCCTTCATGCTTTCAAAGCACGCCAGGAAACAGGTCCGGATTGATAAATATAGTGTTGGACTGTTGTTCGGTATAGTTTGGTGGAATCAGTTGCTCCAGATTTACCCTCACTGTATTACCTAAAGCCATAAATCTGAAGGACCCCCATGATGTAGGCTAGTCAGAAATTGGAGGTTAGCGAGTCCTTCAAACACTGCCACGACACACCACCTACATTCGAGAAGCTTGTTTCGTGGCATAGTCAGGAGGAATCAGAAGCCACCAAGTCTCATATACGATCACAGGGTCCCATAAGGGGATATAATACATTTTTTTTGTTGAATTGGTAGGTAAACTCTGATTCCATTTTGTTGTGAGCTATGTAAGGGCCAGAGATGAAAACTAACCAATGCCCTGAACTATACATACAAGATACATACCGTACATACAAAGATACATACAAGACACACACATAGATATATACATGCATACATACAAGATACATACAAGATACATACCGTACATACAAAGATACATACAAGACACATACATGCATACATACAAAGATACATACATAGATCCCTACAGACTGGGTTATCACATCACACGTCGGGCCCACGCTCACTGACACACTCCCAGATTAATTCACTTCCGCTGAAAACACGGGGAACAGCTGCTGCCATACTGTATATATGTGTGTGTCGCCTCACCAACCAACCAACCAGCCTATCTATTATCACCACCAATATATATACAGTACATCCTATATACATCTCCCATCACCATCCTTGTTGTCATTATTATCATCACTGTTTGTACAATTGTCTCTATCGTAGCCAACTTCACTATCAGAAATAAACGCAATAGTATCACCACTGTCACTATATAGCCTAATACCATCACCAATGCTATCACAAACTGTAACTACCATTGATATCATCCACATCATCATCTACAATCGTCACTACCAACACCACTACATCCCTACATCCTCCTCCTCATCACCACCAGCAGGCAACCACTCCTAAAATAACAGGGACCTCGCCAAGTGTTGCTATACAGACATAGGCTATATACATACATACTCCTATACAGTCCTGAGACAGTCAAAACATCCAATCCGTATTGAGGTCCACGTCATTGCCAACACAAGAATATTATTAATGTATGCCACTATCACGAGTCAACCAGGAAGCGTACAACACATGTATGACCACTCCAAGACCTGCGTATAACTGGACGACACACATGTACTAAACCTTCCCCTCCCTTGCTTGCTTTCCCAGGCCCACTCAGTCATGGATAGGGGGCCACTCATTTTACTTCCCCCTCCCTTCTCCTGGCCCACTCAATCCACCCCCCTCCCTTCCCCTGGCCCACTCAGTCATGCAGAGGGGGACAAGTGGGACGAGACAGGAGCATGACGGGTGGGACGAGAGAGGAGCATGACTGGAGGGAACCAACCGCTTGCTGAGTGGGATGGACGGTGAGGGAAGACAGACCGCTAGGCAGGCAGGAGGCAGCAACCCCACCAGCGGCAGTGTAGGTTAGTTGTTACTGTTGTTGCTCTACCACTCTCACTCCTGTCGCTCCCTCGTCCCCCGTTTCTCCCCCACTCCCTGTCACCCACCCTTATCGTTCTCCTCCTCCACGTTTATTTACGTTTTCTCAGTGACTCTGCTTGCGAGACAGGAAGGAATTGTAGATGAAAAAAGTAAATCGGACCAATGCTTCAATCAAATGAGTTCCTCCACTCTTCAGTAACAACATGTATTCTACTATCTAAGAACTAAGGATGATATAGAAGTATATGAAATATACTAGTATTTATTCTTGACGGTTGTAAACATTCCGAAAAGATACTGTACATTATGTGTTCAGAGTAGGCCTAAGCCTTATTCCTGACCCCATTACGTAACATCACTGTCAGATTCAAACCAGTGATCCTCCCTTGTTTAGTCACGACTCATCCATCCTCAACTATCACTACTACAGTTCAGTTCACCACAGCCTCAAATGTAGTCTCTATCTAACCTAGTCTGGTAAGGGACCGGAAACGTGTTATATATGGGTAAGCCCAGGGATAATGGCGGTTCCTGCCTTTCCTGTCTCCACACCTGCCATGTCCAACCTTTCACTACTCCTCTCTGCGTCCACATCTGCTACATATACACCTTACCTCCACACCTACCGTACCATGCTACCTAGACCTTTCACGTGTTTTCCTTTTATCAATATTCGCAAAGCCCTCGCCTATATACTCAGCTAAGCCCGACCTTTCACCTGTCCTCCTTTCTTCAACAAATGTTAAGCCTCACACCACACCTGCTATGCTACTAACACTTTTTTATCGTGATATAGGCAACCCAAACCTTACACACCTGTCATCCGAGTGTGTCTCATCTCCACATCTGTTTTATATTGTATGTATCAACGACACCTGCTATGCCCAACCTTTCACACCTGTCCTCCGTGCCCCCTATAGTCTACATCTGTCTTCGCTGCCCCCACACCTGTCATGCCCCGCCTCCACATGTGTTTCCCTTCTCCACACATGTTCCCTGCCTCCACACCTTCCATGCCCCACCTCCACACGTGTTCCCTACCCTCACACCTGCCATCCCCAACCTCCACACGTGTTTCCTGTCTCCACACTTGCCAAGCTCCGACAATCTCTCACTGGGGTCCCATCTGTCTCACTCAGTCCCACACCTGCCAAGGGTACATACATGCCCTCATCCACGAAAACATAAACCTAATCATAATAAACTACGTAAGATCACTGTCAATTGCGTAGGCTAAATAAATATACAGGTAAATACAACATGAAGCATCCTGTATTACTGTAGCTAAATAAAATGAACACACACACATACATATAACAATAATAAATATAAAAATACATATAAAAATAATAAAATAGAGTATATATATATTTATAAACATACAATAGGCTTAACTTTTCTTCCCCTTCTTAATAAATGCTACAACTTGGAAACAAAACAATGAAACAACAACTACAACAAACACAACATAGAACAGATATACCATAACAGGACGTGTAAGTAACTCAAGGAAAGGAAGATAAAATTAGGAAGAGGAACAGAGAGAAACAAGGCAGCGCATGTGATGATCTTGACCTCCTGACATCCAGCAGCCCTTACCAGGAAGTATAGGCTATAATACAGTAGGCTAGGCTATACGGAATACACTGCATGGTCCAGTACGGTAGCCTAAGTCATGCCCAGACAACACCATCACCTTTTATGGCCTAAACTCTTAAAAAAAATATAAAAAAAATAAACGCACTCTCTCTCTCTGTCTATCACTCACTTTGTCTCTCTCTCTTTCTCTTTCTCTCTCTCTCTCTCTCTCTCTCTCTCTCCCTACACACACACACATACATTGAGGTTTTGTGTTTATTTCTTCAGACTTCCGTGTTGGTCTCAATAGCCAATACTGTTTGATATATCTGTCTGTTTATTTATTTCTACACAAGCGAGGTCTATACAAATCAATTTCCCACGGAGTACCACAAACCACAGACACCATAATAATAATAATAATAATAATAATAATAATAATAATATCAACGGCCAATCGTGAACATACACCGAGAGAGACACCAACCATCCTTACCTGACGTCAACAAAAGCGAATAGGCTACACCTTTAAACATACAATTACTGTAATAAAAATGAGGGGTAATTAGAAGAGTCAGCGGTCATTACGGTGCGTGGTTGTAACACTCATAGTCTCATACGTATAGGCTACCGGTACCATCCTTATTCTTTTTCTAGTCTTCGGAAGTGGTGATGTTTCCTTAAATATATAAATAAAATAATATACACTATTTATATATACATTACGATCCATCATCATCATCATCATCTCCCCCCTCCTTCCCCCCCTTGTGAACCTATACTTGGCTAATCTCAAATTCGGAGGAGGGTAGATGTATCAAATGTTTGTTTTTTTCTACACAACAATAGACTGAGGCCCATATCAAACTACAACACACACACACACACACACACCGCTATGGCTTATTCTTATTATTTATTTTTTCCTTTTCCAAATAATACAGCTCTCGTGGGAACTTTAGAATGACTCATGTTCCAAAATTACGTACAAGTGATAAAAATGATACGCATAGACCTACTGCCCCACTACTACTACCATCACTACCACTACCTCTAATCTGTAGTGGTAGCGGATATGACACTAGTCTTATAGTGTATAGGCCTACATATACAAAACGTATAGCCTAGTGTATAAGTTCTTGGTATACATGTACTTAAGTCACAGATGAATGTCCCATACCACACTCACTATCCTACAGTAACACACACACACACACACACACACACACACTAACCACCAGTAGGACACACACACTCACTAACCTACAGTACGGTGAGTCACACACACTCACTAACATACAGTAAGACACACTCAGTAACCACCAGTATAGGACACACACACACACACACACACACACACACACACACACAAACATGCTAACCTAAAGTACGGTAAGTCACACTTCGTACACACACACACACTAATACACAGAGGTAAAAACATTAAGTGTGGGTTAAAAACATTACAAGATTAGGATCGGGGTTATTTGCACATTATCTGTAATTCTACACTCACCAGTCACAGATAAGAACGAATTAACTTCAATGGCAATCATCATAATATATCTGAAACCGGGATCTATTTGCTCTCTCTCTCTCTCTCTCTCTACGATTTTCCACTACCATGGTTCCTTCCCTTTCAAACACACACTTTCCCCCCTCCCTCCATCCTGCCCTTCCCCCCTTCTTGGTCTATTATCACTGCCCTCTTTCCCTTGCACTTGCCATTCTTGTTCACCTCCCTTCCTCAACACTTGCATTATCCTGTTATCCCTGTTCCTCTTCGTGCCATTTCTCTCAGTCTTCCTTGTCCCATGTTCTTCCTCTTATCCTCGTCCTCTCTTCTCCCTGCTTCTTTTTCTTTCCATTCTCCTCCTGTTATTGTTATTCTCTCTCTTCCCTGGTCACATTTTTACTCTTATTCCTCCTTCCCTGTCCCCACATTTTCCTCACCCATCCGCTCTCTCTCTCTTTCACCCCAACACACAGCAACCCCCTCCCCCCTCTCTCTCTCTCATGTACACAACCCCCACCCCCCCAGTGAGGCCGTGTTTAAAGACGAGCTAAAGACAGCATTACTCCCAGCTGGCACTCATAATACACGTGCTGGCCCAACTCTACCACACACATTAACTGCACACATAAGCCCCTGCTCTCTTTATCTCTCTCTCTCTCTCTCTCTCATACACACACACATCTGCCACATGCATACACACTACTGTATCGTAAACTTTAAATAAACACACACACACACACAACAAAAACAACAACTACTACTACTACTATTACTGTCTACACTTCATATGTACACAGGCACTAGGCTACTGCACAAACGTATCACACAGACACAACACGCTCCACTGGCATCAACACACAACAACAACACCACCACCACACATACAAGGGACACACAGACACACAGACAGCCACACAAGCTAGCCTACTCACCCACCCTCACAGGACCGTAAACAGAGTACGGATTTTTTAAACACACAACCCAAAGGAAATAAACGCTTGTACGAATGCAAAACAAATAAACCTCCCATCCACAGCCTGCAAAACAACGGGGTAATCGAATAGGCTACACCCCTCACCGCGAACTGGAAACGCAACGCTTGCACACACGAACGCATAAACTACCGTATACAATGTAACGTAGAAGTACACATGACCAATAATAATAATACATAACGCGAGATACACAGTCAATAATAATAATATTCACACTGACTCAGTCAATAATAATAATAATCACACTGACTCAGTCAATAATAATAATAATACTTTAATCTTCAAAAGCGATAAGTTAAGCAAAATTAGAACTAGGCCTACTTGATGATTCAGTTTGGTTTTGCCCTGCCACAAGGCTAAGATATACAGTACAGTATAGGCTGGGCTAACCTCCACTGTGTGTGTGCGTGTCGTATATGGAGCTGCATTTTGACATTGAGCACCTGTTAAGAATTCGTAATAGGCGTGTAGTCGTTATGCCTGCCTAATGGTGTTGTGTGAGGTTCGAATCCCAATGAAGTAATGTCTAAATATGAGTGTACAGTCCTATTACTCATCTATGCTAACTGCTACCAAAGTAAAGGAGGACAAACCATACCAAAACAATATATATCACTTTAATAAAATATGAACAAACCAATAATAATATCACCATAATAAAATATAAACAAACCAATAATAATATCACCATAATTAAATATAAACAAACCAATAATAATATCACCATAATAAAATATAAACAAACCAATAATAATATCACCATAATAAAATATAAACAAACTAATAATAATATCACTATAATAAAATATAAACAAACCAATAATAATATCACCATAATAAAATATAAACAAACCAATAATAATATCACTATAATAAAATAAATCCAAACCCAAAATATCACCATAATAAAATATAACCATACCAAAAGTATCACCATATAAATATATAAAGCAAAACCCAAAATATAACCATAATAAAATTTAATCAAACCACAATAGCGAGTGACAAAATTAACGTATACACAAAACCGGCCACTTGATAATGTAGGCCACCAGTTGATATTTTGAAAGAGAAAGAGAGAGTCAAAAGTAAGAAATCGAATATGTCTACTCTATATTTAAAAAAAAAAACGCCCTCTGTGAAGTAGCCTATCGGTAGTAGTGTTTAAGGGACCCTGTGATATAGTCAGAAAATTGGAGGTAAACTAGTCCTTCAAATATTGCCACGAAACACACACATACAGTATATAATAGGCTATAGGGAAGGGATGTGTTTCGTGGCATAGTCAGGAGGAACCAGAAGCCTCCAATTCCCATCTACATACACAATCACAGGGTCCTTAAACAAAATCAGAAAAAGAAAGAACAGAAAAAAGTGACATGAAAGTAGAGAGGCATAGCATACAGTATTACCAGAACACAAAGGGTGGCTGGAGTGGAGCTGGCCCCATCTGAAAGGCTCTCACCATCCCCTCCCTTCTCCCCCCACCCCCACCCCACCCAAAAAAAAAAAAAAATAGAATGGATAGGTGCTCGGATTCCACACTAGCATCAGCACGCGCCATTACTTACGGTATAGGGCTTGGGGGAATGGAGATGTATGGGGGGATGGGTGAGAAGGGGGAATAGGGGAGGATAGAGTGGGGGAATGGATGAGAAGAAATGGTTGGAGGGGGAGGGGTGAGAAGGGGATTGATAGGGAAATGAGGAATGGTGGGAGGAAGGAGGGAAATGAGTGAGGAATGGTGGGGGAAATGAGGGAGGGAGGAGGGAACGAGGGGAAATGGGAAGGTTAGAGAGGGGACGAAAGGGAGGATACAGAAGGGAAAATGGAGAAGAAAGGGAGGGTCGTGACTGTCACATGACCAGCACGTCCAATTTCTACACATTCCACACTGGGTACAAATATCTCTCTTAAATTAATCGTAGGGAAACAGCCTAATAGACTATATATGTGTGTGTTGGCTATGCGTGTGTGTGTTGGCTATGCGTGTGTGTGTTGGCTATGTGTGTGTGTGTGTGTTGGCTATGTATGTATGTGTGTGTGTATCCTTATGTGACGGACAAACTGCAGTCAAGTGTCGTGAACCACCGAGTCTATCATTTTTCTCGTGTTAACTTTCCTACGTGGAGTAATTTTTAGATCCCTGCTGGGTTTAATAGTTTAGCCGTTCATAGACAGACGAATGGACGGACGGACACCAGCGCTGGATATTGGTATAGAAAACAGTACATAAATTTAATGCAGACAGTTAATACAACATGCCGTACATATTGCAGGCAAAAATATTTATTAGTATGTAGGTGGATCGGTATTTCCCATATAAACCTACAAATATCGCCTATAAATAACTATAAATATACAGTACACACGCCCCATACAGAAATTGATATACACAAAAAATAAAAATATTACAAGCCCGTGGTTAAAAATAAACACACACACACACACTCAAAGGAAAAGTAAATTGCGACGAAGATTACAACACTATCTATACCTTGGTGTTTCAAACCGTCGTATAGCCTACTACAGTTACGAAAAGTCGTTCAAAGTGTCTCATTCTGATACACAACAAACCTCGACCCACCACCACCAACAGCGTAGCCTTGCCAGTCTTCCATCCTTCCTCCGCCACCAGCATTAGGTTAGCATCAAAATGTGGCCCTGGTGCGAAATCCAGGACCCCACTAGGGGAGGCCTTAATCAAGTTAAATGTATCAGTAAGGGTGGGATGGCGTGTCTGGTACCTACTGTGCTGCGAGGAGAACCAACTTGTACACACACACACACACAGAGAGAGAGAGAGACGTACTGTACCACCCGGCACCAGAAAAGAGTGCAATCAAATTAAGTGTAATCTGGGCCCCCTTGGGACTCGACACCACGTCAACA
Organism: Petrolisthes manimaculis; assembly: GCA_034508575.1. NCBI lineage: Eukaryota > Metazoa > Arthropoda > Malacostraca > Decapoda > Porcellanidae > Petrolisthes > Petrolisthes manimaculis. The sequence continues at coordinate 31,428 of JAWZYT010005010.1, read as the reverse complement.
TTACTGGCTTAGTGAGTGCAATATATAGTAACGACACACAGGGTAGGGTACGGTTCAAGGACACACACACGGAATTTATGAGGGCAACTTAACCAGCCTATCATATACTGGAGTAGATTGGTTTTATTAGCCCCTTTCTTTTTCTCTCTCTCTCTCTCTCTCTCTCTCTCTCTCTCTTGGTGTATAACATAGAAGGATAGTCCCAAAAATAAGAGTTCTTGTTGTAGAAATATATAGTCTACGATACTGTTCAGATAGAGACTATAGCACGGTTCATAGAATCCCTGGACTAGCCTATATCTCGTTCACACATACACACACACACAGAACTAACACCTGGGACAGTACTACGGTTTTTGGTGCACCTGGGCCGTGTCGACCACTCACCCACTCGTCACGGTCAATATATTCCCCTAAATATGATATATACAGTTGGCCAAAGAAGTGACGTCAGAGTGTGCATAAGAGTTTTCCATGTGTTCCCATAACTTACGGTACAGTCCATAATGAAGATAACTATTACCCCCCCCCCCCAACAAACATCCAAATAAACTTTATCATCTACGTAAGGAATTTTGTGAACAGTCTGAGAGGAGAGCTATTCCTTCCCTTTTACCATATCGTAACCAAACATTGTGAGAGGAGAGGGCAGAGTTTCGTGAACAGTCTCAAGAGGATAGTTATATATTTTTCCGCCCTGTACCCTACTCTAAGAGATTTGGGAATAACGCCACCTGGAGTTACCATGTGGCGACACTCACACCGGAAACCGACCCAACTGGTGGCCGGCGTTTTTATCTCGACATCAATTACACACTCTCTCGACAAAAGGTTAACTTCATTAGCACACATGTAATTAAGGGGGTTGGTACCGTAGTATAGTGATGGTAAAGCTTTGGAGCAATTGATTACTACAAGTCCAAACTATTCCAATTAACAACAGGCCACTATATATATATATATTTTTTTGCTAATCTGGTCTTGTTTCCTGACATACTTTGGAGGAATCATGAAGCTCTACTGCACCCAAAATGTATTATCCCTTAAAGAGAGGGGAGAAACACATCTGTATATTCTGTAATCTTGTGTGAACTAATTGTAAAGATAAGACATAGAAGACGTCATCCCATCCGTATAATCTCGTATAACTGTAGGGAAAATAAATTAAACATAATCCCTGAACAAACTATACGACTGGTAACTACGAAACATCTGAATACTTTCAAATAATTAGTAGCATTTTCTTCACTGTTCATACAAAAATTTCATAATTACTCGTATCAAGCCCAGCTCTCCCAGGCTTTCGTTCATCACAAATGTTACGGTTCAGTTTTTGAGCGAATACTTCACACTCTGGTGGCCACGAATGAATTATTACGCCTGGAGTGTTACCAAAGGCTTCGAATCGATTTCATCACAACCAAATATTTTCTTTAAAATAACATAATTTTGATACTATACAAAAACAAAATACAATTCCACCCATACAAATCCGTGACCTTGGCTTCCATATAAATCATGAAACTACTTTTAAACAAATCCCTTAAGGGTGTAATTCACTTTTGTTACATTGGAGCGTCTTTATTCCTCCAATGTAGGCCTATGCCAGGAAACAGGACCGGATGAACAAAAATAATGGTGCTCTGTTGCTTGGAATACTTTGGAAGAATCCTTTACACCCGATTTACCAACAACAAATTCCTCCCACCTTACTTGTATATCCTTAGAATAAATCCTATCTTCATAACATAGGCAATAGAGTTAATATCTGACCAATCTATATATGTGGCTACTGAGGACTTGAAGGAAGGTCATCAGGACACACAACCACAAAGGGCTTAGTAAATTTATGTTGAACACGGGAGGTTCTGGTGGACACTACAATGGAAGAGAATTTATCTGTTTGTTTTTTCTACGGCGGACTGTGCATAAATTCAGATGCAAGCAAGAACGTTTGTGTGGGGGTGAAATGAGAATGCATGGTGACAGGGTTTCGTGCACTGAAGGCCATCACTATCAATTACAATCATTCCAAAAAAATCACACACAAACACCGGACAATCTGAAACCCGGACCGTAGAAAAAAAACGAGCTAATTGGCAACGGTGAGTTATCCCCTGCCCTTCCTCCTCCTCCACCACCACCACCACCTACCTACTCCTTCTCCACCCTTCCTCCCCCTCAAACCGGAACCACCAAGGACCACCGCAGCGGATGTGGTGATGGGTGATGAGTGGGTAAAGGGGATGAGGCCAGTACACGACCCTGCATTACCTCTACTTATTGAGGAGAGTGGAAAGATGTGTATGCTAAGATAGGCTATTCCTGGAGGTCAATGATTCCTCCAAACTATACCATAAAACAGCCCACCTCATACTACACCTAAACATTTCCCATGCTTCTTGTTAGTCTGGAGGAATCAGTGGCATACAAATGACTACAATCTTACCTAACGTCGAGTAGCCTACTACCACTCCCACTTTTGCTGACTACCCTCCCCCCACCAAATTTATTCTCAATTGGTTGCCCTGTCGTCCAAAGGCTAAACTAAACAAACACTACTCCATTGACGTAACTTTAAACCCATGTATACTTAACGTGGACAAACCCCAAATTACAGTAAAGGTCAGAGGAAAACCCAGTCAGTCGTCCAGTGATTAGGGACTTTCTCTCATTAACCAAGATTACCCTATGAAAAGTTGATGGGAGGTAGAGACACGACGAGGAACCCATCTATTCCATACCCTACAGACTACAAATAAATAAATGAATACATAATACAAATATAATAATAATAAGCACTTTATGAGCGGAATGACCTTGAACTGATCATAACTATTCCCAAAACGACAAAGTTAACACTCAGACTTGTCAAGCAGGATTCATTCACCGACTCTCTCCTTCTCTCTAGGGCAGGCTAATTGCATGTGTGGCCTAGGACTCAACGGATCTCTAATTTACCGATCCCTTAAGCTGTGTTCTAGACTGACTCTCTCTCTCTCTCTCTCTCTCTCTCTCTCTCTGTGTGTGTTAAGTGTAAGTGCAGCGTCTAGCTTCCTACCGGCAGCTGGACCCAAGCCAAGCAAGAGGAGTGAGTGTAGGCCACGGTATATGGTACGAGGTCATACAGGTCTGGGCCGTTATTCATCATTATCTTAGCATCTGTTAAGCTTACTTCATTGGCAGATTGGAATGGATTAGGATGGGTGGGTTGAGGGGGGGGAAATTGTTCATACGTTCTCTGTTGTCTTATTAATTAATGGGTCCATTACATTGGCTACACTACACGAACAAATGGGTGGGTATAACTTTACTTATGGCAACAAATCACACGTTAGCCTATTCTACATCTTCGTCCGAAAAACTGCTTTGCTGCTATCGATCCTCAATCGGTACATAAGCTATTTAGGCCTACAATACCATACACGCATTTCATTAACCCAGTCCTGGTACCTTTACCCAACCATAGCCTAACCAGTTTCCCGTGTGTCCTACTGTCTTGTACTCTCGAATTATCTGACCTAACATGACTTGATTTCATTAAACTTGCTCTAATCCCGCTGGTGGCCCAAACAGACAAGACAATAATATCCAAGGGTCCAGCAAATACTAACTTCAGGGCAACACAACAGGGAATATACAGTAGGCTACCGGTAGCCTAATATTGGTGAGGCACAGATGTTGGGAATAATTAAGACTTATGTACTGAAAAAGGTGGCCAACATTACAATCTTTATATAATGCATATCATAAACGGTCCCTTAATCCCATCCACATTACTTTAATTTTCTTAAGGTAACTCTCAGGCTCAGATTACGCACACGTGGAGTATAATCACACGTTGTGCGATCCTGACCCTTATTTATCTGTACATTCATCTAACATTTAACCTATTCAAAAATGTATGACCTTGGTTGTCTCAGTCAATGGGAGCCGTTCACATATCTTCAACACGAGTGACTGGACTGAATGTATAAAGTCCCACGTTGCAAAATCTAATTAGGCCATTCTATACCTAGGGAACGAGGCGTCAGAGCTATAGATATACCTAGACTTTGACACGTTGATAATTAAACTTAAAGAGACGTTCCGTGTTAGCCCAGAAGTACAGCTGACTTTGTGACCCTACTGTTTCCACCGACCAACCCTGAGAGATATGAGGGAGGGAGTGAGGTAAAGGACCAAGCTCACCCGACTAATTATGCGAGATAACCTCCACTGACAGCTGTGCAATGTAATACGCGTGTTTGGTTTGGTGTGTGTGAGGGAGGAGAGGGAGGTAGCCTATGCGAGAGCCTGCTATCGTGTGCTGTTATTTTTTATTACAACGTGTGTGTGTGTGTTCTACATATCGTAACAAACAAATAAGTACCGTGTATCCTATACAGTACGAAATTAATACAAGAAATACAGCAATATAGGGGCGTAATAATAAGACGGCGAGTACAGTCCGTCCGAAGCATAAATTGGATTCAATTTCCATTTTCGCAATGAGCTCTGTAACAAGGCTATTGTACGGTAGGCTACACGGAAATGTGTGTCACTGTGATTCGACATAGCGTACCCAGTACAGTACAAGAGGGTGGTCAAGGTCACTTGAGGGTAGGTACGGTAACACAGAAGTGGCTGAGTGCAAGCTGCAACTCCAACTCTTAATATATACTGGTACTGTACAACCAATTCTACCGTACATATTTTACTGTGTACGGAAATACATAACACAATACAATCATTTATTTTCAGAATTTCAAATTGGTCAGCACTTGCAAGGAATGTTTATACTGTAGCCTATATATCGGTACAGTACTTGAAATTTAAAAAAATATCATGCATTGCTATGGTAAAAACTACCCATAGCAGGCTTAGGCCTATACTTCCTGTAAAATCAGGAAGCAATAATATCTCAATGTTATTTAACCCAGTATAAGTGAAGTTTTTGCGACCAGGTTTAATTCACAAGAAACTGTTTCCAAAATACTGAACCACCAGAATGTGTAGCTAAATGGTGGGTGGCAATGTATAGCAAGCTGACACACTGGGCTGATTGCCTGTAGTTAATGTCTCCAAGAGCATGCTGGCTATGAATTAACTCCTACCATGGGCCATATAAAGTCCTCAGTTTCCACCCCCAGGGAGGTACGGTATATATTTATTATATGATAATTTTTCTCCAAGACTGATGCTTAAGATTGGATAAAAAAAATAAGAGTACATGAAAATATAGTACGGTACAGTAGATAATATTTCATAAGTCACATGATTTAGTGTACTGACATTAAATCACAATGTAAAATAAACACATATAGGCTACCGGTATGTATCCTATCAGAATAATGTCCCATGTAGGCCTTCGGTACAAACATTAAGAAAACCATAGGACCTGCGATAGAAAACAAATGTAGTGTACCTAAAATATTTTCTTAACCCAAGAATCTCCTACTGGTATCTAATGCTTGAATTAAGAATACCAGTACTGGTACCATACCCCTTAACTCCATATGTCTGAGAGGAATGGCATGGCCTGACATGTATAAATGGCACTAGACAGGCTCTTGGCATCAGAATCAGGTAAAAGATGAGATATTACATGGTACAGTGTATATATATATAGGCTATACTGAGGACATAATGTGGTGTAGCAATGAGTGTTGGCAGGTGAAGTGGAAATATGACTTGTAAACACTATGGTGGATGCTATACCCACAACAACCAACTTTTCCTTTACTATAGCCTATACTGTATCTTACAAAACCCTTAAATATTGGCCATGCCTGAGATAAATTTGGGATACTAAGTGCTTTGGTATGCTGTTTGATTTGTGGATTCAGGCACACAAAACACATGACCAACATACTGTACTTGTAGAGAAATAACAATGCACTCAACTAGCCAAACCTGTTAAAAAATTGCATTAATAGAAATGTCACATAACTCCACTGGGGTACTTAATACAGTATAATGAGGGCACTACACATGCACACTTGGTTGTGTGTACTGATTCTTTAACCCCAACGATTAACAGATCTCACACAAGTAATAATCAACAACCAAAACCAAAGTAACACTTTCTGTAACAATTAAATAGATCTATGCCGTATGTAAATGCAGAAAATATGGAAAAATAAAAAATAAATATATATACCGGTATCACATTCAAACTGCATTACAATATATTTTACAAAAACAATCCAATCTCTTATTGATATCATATAGTACACAGTATGCTAATCTGATCAAATTTTAAGTATACTCTACTGGTGTGGTTTTACAAAATAGTTCAGTACAGTAGCCTCACATTACTTCCAGCCTAGCCTACATACTGTACTTGTGGCTTATCAGTAGACTCACATTACTTCCAGCCTAGCCTATATACTCTCAGCACCTGTCACCTGTTGATAATTTGGTTATCTTAAATTGGCTTAAAAGAAATGGCACACAATTCACTGCACCATTTACAACAAAACAAATTCGATGGAAGTACACACTGACCAGTTTACACAATAAGGATAAAAAATATAATTTTAATCTCAATAGCCAAAATTAGCCATTAATCATCCTCTTCGATCTAATAATTACGTATTTAAAATAATTGTGTAATCATAATTGGCTCCTAATATACCTTTACCGTTGGTGCATTCTAGCGGTACATACACTACAAACCTCCTCAATAAACATACAAACACCGGTTAAAAAAAAAAAAGATAAATGAAAACCGAGAGAGGGATGACGGGACTCAGTTTAAACCTCGACTTTACGACTCATTATGATTATTATTACTATTATTATTATTATTAGGTTCAACTCTATTTAATTAAAAGTACACACGTCCGAGGAGAGTAATAAGTGAGAGATCAGAACTCTCACTCTTGTTATCTCAAGACACTCACGCTCTTTCTCTCTCTTACACCGATTCAATTCCGTATTCAAAAACATTCATGGTGTATACGATGGCGTGGTACCTTTACGATGGCCCCAGAGGAAAATTATTGAGCCATCGTACAAGTACCACGCCATCGTATACACCACCACCACGAATGTTCTTGAATACTGCTAACATCTGCACTCGACTTGACCGACCCCCTCACTCACTCACTCTCTCTCTCTATTACTCACCTTAAATTCATCCCCAAACCTGGCAACACCTTAGTCCAAACCAGAACGCTATATCCATCACTCCAAAGTCATGCCACAGTATTTCAAAGCAATGGGATTCACTGTATACCAATAATGTAAGCCAAGAGAGAGGGGCAGCCTGACCATCCCTCCCCCGCACCAAAACAAGCACCACTGAAACTCATGTACACAGTGTTGCCAGGTCTAATGCACCAGATTTCCACAACTTCAACTTGAGAATTTTTCCCTTTTTACCTCAGAATTTCCCTGTTTACTCCTGATGATGCTTGCACATTTACCATCTTCTTGATTATTCCCTGTTTACTCTTGATAATAGTTGTAAATTTACCATCTACTTGGTAATACCTTTTTTTAATCTTGAAGATAGACGCACATTTACAATTTTCTTTATATATCGTCTGGTAAAAATTTCCCCATTCACTTTTGTACACTTTGTATATAATTTCTCCAATTATATCTCTAATTCCTCATATCTAGAGAAAATTGTCCATATTTGGCATAGCTGTAGTGAAATTCATCTACCCCTGGCGGCAGCTGCACTAACCACGCTCATTGTCGATTACCCTATTTTCCGCATTTTTGGACCATAACTACGTCATTTTGAATATTTATACTTACAAAATAATCTTCGAAATAATTTTTGAACCCGATATAAAGTAAAATAGTAACGGTTAAAGGAATTATTTCTATTTGTTATTGTAATTGTGTGTCAGCGTCTGCCAACTCCCCCTGTCGGATCCACGCCAAACTGTACACCTGTTGCGCGCGTCATTCGATTGCACCTGTTACACACATATTGAAAATAGATACATTGCAAATTATGATAATGGGTAGTTTTATTTCGCAGATAATATGTTCTGTTCATAAATATAGTGTCAAAATATGTTAGGAAGCTTGCATATAAATTTTACATCGATATTTTTCCTCCCCAATTATTGTACTCTAAAATGTATAAATCTGCTGTAATTGGTTATTTAATGTAAATTATTTTTAATAAATGTTCTATTTTATGAAATTACTAATAGTTACCAAGTTATAAAAATTGAAGAACCACGTTATACCTTTATAGAAATTCATTTTGTACAATATACTAATTATTATATGATGTATCTAGCTCAAATACGTACTGTACGTGTGATGCTTAAGATGTAAAACACTTATGAAGAAATATGATGAATTCCTTGTCATCTTTCTTATTTCAATTGGATAGTTGTTTTGCAGTGACGGCAGATTTAACCTACATATTCATATCACGGAATCTGCAAGAAGGCTATCTGGCTGGATCCTGCCGACCTTTAGTACAGGCTTTTCCATAGGGTCAGTAGACATTCCGATTCCCTGCAGGACGTGTTATATTGAAGGCCCCAAAACAAACTTCCTGAGAATGAAGGACACCCTAAACTCTTCAACAGTCTTCCTCTGTACCTGAGAAACATGTCAGCCTGCAGTGTGGAGGGCTTCAAGAGACATCTTGATAACTTGCTGCAGAAGATACCAGACACACACACACACACCCCTGCCGTCGTACCAGACGTGGCCCCACTACAATAAGTTGCAGCACCGCATCGCATTATACTTGAGGCAGAAAAGGGAATACAGCGGCAGTTCGTATTGCTGAGGGTGTTTGTCCGAAATACTCACAAGGTAAGATATTACAAGGTAACAGCTGATTCAAGAATTTCACACATACATAATAATAGTTACCCCAAAAAGGTTACAGAAAATATACCATGAATACTACAGAAAATGTATAGTAACAGTATGTATACTATTATATAGTGTTTAACTTAAAAATATTGTTTACATAATTATATTTTCCCTTAATGATTTCCCGCCATGTATCAAATTATTTCATGGCCTTTAGTGGTAACGTTCCCCAGAGTGTTGGGGCCTGTACTTAACTTAATAATTAACTTAAAAAATATATATGTATTTTTTTGGGGGGTGCAGAATTTCCAGATTTCATTTGGGAATTACGTATCATTTATCGGAACAAGGACTGATATAATTACGAAAACCGATTACCAAGATTTGACCGCTGCAGAAAACTGAAGATCAAATGAATGAGTCCTACAGATATTGCCACGAAACACCACCACTTTTTGGAATGAGCTGGTTTCGTGATGAAGTATTTTTTGTAAGAATATTTTTATTAAGAATGTTTTTATAAGTATTAATGTTTGGGTTGTCATTATCTGCCTTTAAGGAGGTATACGTATATTTTGGGTACATTGGAGCACCTTGAGTCCTCCAAAGTATGCCAGGAAACAACGGGACTATTATGCAGCTGATGAGTAAAATTACCGGTGGCCTGTTGCTGGGAATTTTTTGGAGGATTCATTTCCTCCAGATTTACCATGCAACACTGTACGGTCCATTACTAAAAAGTCATTAATTGTAGTGTGTAAAGAAGAACGTGTATATAATAATAATAATAATAATAATAATAATAATAATAATAATAATTGTAATGTGTAATGAAGAATATGTATACAATAACTGTAGTGTGTAATGAAGAAGGTGTTTATAATGTAGTGTATAACAAAGAACGTATATATAATAATTAACTCCAGACTGTATTGATAGTAATTGAAGAAGTACAGGTATGGGACGTGACCAGATCGAGTGTGTTGGAGTAATACTAATATAAACACTATTAATAAACACACACACAGGTTAGTTAGTTAGTTAGTTAGTTAATTAAGGGTGTGTGGGAATTAGGGGACAGGTTTGGGGTTGGGGGGTGCAGCAGTAGGGGGACAGGCTTGGGGTGGGGGGGGGTAGAAAGCCTATCCCCTTATTCCCACACACCCCTAAACCCCCCAAGCCTCTCCCCCCTACTCCTGCACCCCCCCAACCCCCCCCCAAGCCTGTCCCCTTCTTCCCACACCCCCTTAAGGCACCCTGTGATGATATTGTCAGAAACGTGGAACACAATAATTTATGATATGTTATTCTTTTACACACGTCAGAAAATATAATTATAGTTGTGTTGTTATTGGTATCAGTGGTGGTGTGTTGTTGTTGTTGTTATTGATGTTGTTGTTGTTACGTAGGAATTGTTGTTGTTGTTGTTGTTGATGTCACGAAGGAATTGTTGTTTTTGTTATTGTTGTTGTTGTTATTATTATTGTTTATGTCACGAAAAAATTGTTGTTGCTATTGTTGTTTATGTCACGAAGTAAATGTTGTTGTTGTTGATGATGATGATGTCACGAAAGAATTGTTGTTGTTGTCTTTGTTTTTTGTATTTTAATATAAATCATTGTCTCTGTTTTTCTGGTTGTTGTCGTTCTCTTTGTTGTTGTTGTTATTGTTGCTATGGCGAAAGAAGTACTTTGTACTTTGTACTTTGATATTGTTGTTGCTGTTGTTGTTGCTGTTGTGAAATAAGTTTATACACTGTACTTACCATTACCTGAGGCGCCAGAAATGGAACCAGTGGCGCCAGAAACCTGGTTGGGTTTCCAGTTCACAGATTGAGTTTCCAGTCCACTGGTTGAGTTTCCCAAATAATAATATAATAATAATAATATTATAATAATAATAATATAATAATAATGCCGCCATGGAGGGAAGGGACTGTACAGTCGGCGGCATAAGTCCTGTCGTCTCACCTTCTTCACCGAGACGCACAACGGCGTTCATGGACTCGAGAAATATTTACACATGTTTTCTACACCTAATAATTTCGAGTGTATTATGAACATTGCGTGCCTCGGTGAAGCAAGTGAGGCAACAGCACTCTTGCCGCTGACTGTACTGTAGCTTCCCTCCAAGGCGGCATCTGCTGCTCTTCCTCACCTGGCTGGCTCACTCACTCCCTCACTCAACTCACTATAAAACAGGTTGCCTCTACCGGCCTCACTCAGTCTGGGCGGAGGTCTGGACGCGAGAGGTTGGTGTGCGTCTGTCTGTGTGTGTGTGTGTACCTGACGAGAGGAGAAAGAGGAGGAGGAGAGAAGGGGGGACAGTGAAGTGAGTTTAGTGGTGGTAGTAGTAGTAGTAGTGGTTGTGGCACTGACATCACTATCTCTCTCACCCACCCACCTTACCAGAACAGCAACACATACAGAGACACAAGACTCGACTCGTGGTGTATCTCTATCTCCATAATTATTTGTTGGCACGTAAATTACAGACGAATTATTGTACTGTTCAAAGAGGGGTGAGAGTTATTGTTATTATTATTATTATTATTATTATTATTATTATTATTATTCCCTGAAGATGGTGGAAAAAACAACCAAACACTCGATTTCCTATGTGTACAATTATATAGAAAAGCTAACAACAGTCATTTTTGTGTTGTATTTTATTTTACTTCTATAATCTCTGGCGCCACATGACCTCGCTGTTTCGGTGCCTAGTATCAATCAATCAATCAACCAATTAATTATAAACCTACTTCCCTGGACTATATATTAGATTGGATTTGAGAGCCTCCTCCGAATTCTCATTAATCAAGGGACCCTGTGATGTAGTCAGCAAATTGGAGGTAAATGAGTCCTTCAAATATTGCCACGAAACACACACACCTAACTAGATGGAAGGAGCTTGTTTCATGGCATAGTCAGGAGGAATCAGAAGCCTCCAATTCTCGTACACGATGATAGGGTCCTTATTATGTCTAAGAAGTACTCTGTTTCTTTCTAAAAAAAAAATATTTGCACTCAACCATTCAACTCTTTCATCTTTAAAATGTTGCAATTCCCGCGTTTCAAACATGTTGCATAATATTTCAGAGTTGAGCGCGTTTCTTTGTTACTTAATTAATTGGCGCCGTTCATATATAGGCACCAAAAATCATCCCTTGATTCAGATTCACATTCTAGGAAAGACTAACAACATACATACATATACATATTTATTTGTTTGGTGGTGATGACACTTTAAATGCAACTGTGCCTAAATATCTATACATTTATATTTCAGGTGTACAGCATTGACAGCAAAACAAAAGTAAACATTAAACTGTGTGCTAACAAGGAATTGTATAAAGAACTGTGATTGAGTGTATTATGTATGTGGCACCTATACTTTATACTCGTGATACATCATTTCTGACCAGAGTGTGAGGAGCAGAAAGCTTCGAATCGCCTGGTATTATTCATTTACCTGAGTTGGAAGGCAGCCTGGGTTTGTGTGGTTGTGTGGTGCCTGCCGTTCGTCTCTAGTCAGGAATTTACGTCAATGCTCCAATTTAGGTTTATAAGTGAATCAGTGTTGTGTTGTATTCGTTGCTCAGTTACAAGTGGATCCGTGAAAGCTAAAATATCTGCAATGTAAATGAAAGTGCGTACATATGTTGTGTTCGAATCTTTGTGTGTCTAGTAATGTATCTAGTGAAATTTATTAAGACAAGATAGTAAAACAATATGAAGGTTTAATAATGCAGGCAACAGATATACTAAATTATTAAACACTGTGAAATCCGAGTCACTGTATGATCAATTCTACGTATGTGTTAAAAGTGATTCAATCCGTCCTGAAGTCAAACCCGTACCGAGTCAGCGTTCGACAACACTCACTCACTCACTCACTCACTCACTCATTCATTTCCCTCATTCACTCACTCACTCACACTCACTCACTCACTCATTCATTCACTTATTCACTCATTCATTCACTCTCACTCACTCATTCACTCACTCACTTACTCATTCATTCATTCACTCACTCATTCACTCATTCATTCACTCACTCACACACTCACTCACTTATTCACTCACTCATTCATTCACTCACTCACACTCACTCACATTCACTCACTCACACTCACTCACTCACTCATTCATTCATTCATTCACTCACTCACACTCACTCACTTATTCACTCACTCACTCACTCATTCACTCATTCACTCACTCACACCGCTACACGAACAACTACCCGTGAATCCGGATTGGTGATGTGGGAGATGATCTTGGTGGGGTGAGTTGAGGTGAATTGAGACGAGAAAGAAGACAAGATAAAAAAGACGAAAAAGAAGATTATAATAAGAGGTGGAGAAGAACAACAACAGATAGAGACTTGAGTGTAAAAAAAAAAATAGGATAAACAGAAGAAGATCAACAGAAAAGGTAAATAAATGTAAAAGAGGGAAGAAAAGACGAACAGAAAAAATATATGCATACAAAAGAGGAAAGAAAATATATACAGACAGAAAAACTATAAACATACAAAAGAGGGAAGAAAAGACATACAGACAGAACAACTATAAACATACAAAAGAGGGAAGAAAATAAATACAGGCAGAAAAAACAATAGACATTCAAGGGAGGGAGGAACGAGGGAAGGAGTGACCACCAGCAAGATATCAGATGGAAGGCACTCAAACCCACACAACACAACCCTGAATTAATAATGACGACGCCCCACGTAAACACAAGATAGAGAGAGAGACGAGTATTTCAGTATTTTGCCTCTGTGTTTTTTTTTTTTTAACCTGTAGACAACGTGGGTTCCCTGTGGTGTGTAAAACATTGTTGGGTGTATGTAGCTTGTTTAATTAAGTGAGGGAGTATAATATTTCCTTGGGATGATGTGTTAAATTTGGAAAACGAGGCATGCTAATTTAAGAGATGTTGCTGTAGTGTTGTTTTATAGTGAGATGCAGAAAAGACAACACGAACGAATTGTCCCTCTCGTTGAAAAGTGCTAAGACAGTAAGTAACCACCTGCTAATGTAAAGGAGAACAGCAACTGACTGACTTATCGAGACATCATATAGAAACTGTTATCTTTGCAATCATCTTCGAAACAATAATAAATAATAAATGAAAAATAAAACCATCTTACCAAAGCTGCATATATATAATTGAACTATTTTCTTTTGCAGTCGACCCACAGGCAGGACCTAAGATAAACAAACAAACTACTGTATTATAAAACGAGGTAAAATCAGATGTGCATTAGATTACTTCCTCGTCGTTCTCCTTTCCTCCTTCCTCGTCCTCCTTCCTCGTCCCCTTTCCTCGTACCCCTTCCTCCTTCCTCGTCCCCCTTCCTCCTTCCTCCTTCCTCCTTCCCCTTCCTCCTTCCTCCTCGACTCAATATTGTCCCACACTACAAAGCAACAGACAATTAAGGTACAAGGAATCACAAAGGAATCAGTGGAATCCGGAAGTATAAAAACACAATAAGAGCAAAAGGCACGACTATACAGAAAAAAGGAAGGAAGGCGAGGCAGTATACAATATAGAACAGGTAGACCCCATACAGGTAGATACTATTATTATTATTATTATTATTATTATTTCCTTCCTCGTCCTTGCCCATGGTTTAGTGATCCCGAATAACAAATGAAAACACGTGGAAGCAGCGACAATAATAATAACAATAAGAATAAACTGTACATGAAATATAACTTATTAGTGGTGATAGTCAAAGAAGAAAGAAAAGAAACATATGTAAGTGATAAGAGACAGTGACGACGACAACAACAACAATAAACAATAAACAGATCTGTCCTTACTAAGTTGCTTTGGTCAGACACAACTCCCATAAGGAATCACAACCTCACTACAAGGAATCACAACCCCACTACAAGGAATCACAACCCACTACAATCTACCAGGAGGAACCACAACCCATCAGGAGGAACTACAACCCAGTACAACCCACCAGGAGTAGTACAACCCACCACAACCCACCACAACCCACTACAACCTACCACAACCCACTACAACCCACCACAACCCACTACAACCCATCCTACAGCCTTTGAGAAGAATAACGTGAAGAGGAGAAGAATATTATCACACTCCGGTAAGACTTATTTATATATTCAACCCTGTGATGTTGTCAGAAAATTGGAGGTAAATGAGTCCTTCTATTATTACCACGAAACACACACACTTATATAATTATATCCCGTAGAAGGATCTTTTTTGTTTCGTGGCATAGTCGTGAGGAATCAGAAGCCTCCAATTCTCATACACCATCACATGCAGGGTCCTGAATTATTATTATTATTGTTATTATTATTATTATTATTATTATTATTATTATTATTATTATTATTATTATTATTATTATTATTATTATTACTATTATTATTATTATTATTATTATTATTATTGTTATCGTTATTATTATTATTATTATTTGTTGTTGTTGTTGTTGTTGTTGTTGTCGCGAGGAGGTGCGCGGGAAACCACTCTATTTTTCACATGGGGAGATTGCCACGGGGGTTTTGGTTGGGAAAAGTCACAGAAGGTTGCTGCTTTTAAGGGACCCTGTGATAAAGTCAGAAAATTGGAGATAAATAATGAGTCCTTCAAATATTGCCACGAAACACCACCTATAGGGAAGGAGTCTGTTTCTTGACATGGCCAGGAAGAATCAGAAGCCTCCAATAATTTTCATACACGATCACAGGGTCCTTAAATTACATCCATGGTGGTGTAAAGTAAGATACACCTAATTTCCTGATAATTTAATTGAACATAGAAATAAGAAATAGAAAGTTCCGTAGTTAATTATAATTTGAAAAAAAAAAAAAAAAAAAAACGAGCTTCCTTCGTTCTTGATCAGACAAATGGGTTTTATTTTTCAAGAAGTGGCAAAGAGAGAGGTACAAGAGAGAGAGAGGTGTATACAAGAGAGAGAGAGGTACTAATCACAGACCCTATTTGATACCCCTGGCCATTTGTTGTCTAGGTGGTCCCTTAAACTCCCTTTCCCTTGTTTGACATTTAGGGAAGTCGACGGTATGAATGTATGTACCGGTATGTATGTATGTATGTACACTCGCAATTCTAAATATGTATCCAGACTTGCTTCGAATAGCTTGATCGAGTCGTAAGGATAGATTCTCTGGTTGGTAAAATTTGGAGCAACTGAATCCTCCAAACTATTCCAAGCAACAGAACTTCATTATTTTTTATGCATCTGGTCCTGTTTCCTGGCATACTTTGGAGGAATCAAGAGAAAGAGAATCTCGCCTTAATATATCATCGCCTCACAAACTTTCTTCACCTGCAACTTTCACTCAGCGTCGGCACACATTTATTATTTACATTATTGTGTCACTTATATTTCAACGTCATTTTCTTTTTTCTTTTAGTTTTTATTATATTTTGTGGGGTTAATGTTTTGTGGATGAAGTGGAGGGCTGCAGATTCCTCCAAACTGTACCCCAAAAATAGTTTCCCTCAGTGAACGAGTGTGTGGATGATCTGTTTTGTAGCCTATAGTCTGGAGGAATCAGTAGCCACCCAATATGTCCACTTTCTTCTCTCCCTGTCTCCTTTCCTTCTCTCCCTGTCTCCTTTCCTTCACTCCCTGTCTCCTTTCCTTCTCTCTCTGTCTCCTTTCCTTCTCTCCCTATCTTCCTTTCCTTCTCTCCCTATCTTCCTTTCCTTCTCTCTCTGTCTCCTTTTCTTCTCTCCCTGTCTCCTTTTACACGTGTTCACCCCATTTAGATATTTACTACATAAACTCTTTTGGTGATTTGGAGGCTACGAGTGACTATATCTATCCTCTATATGACCACCACTACCTACACCACTAACACCATCATCATCACCCTTTTCAACAACACAACCAACACCAACACACATAGGTGATTTACATTGAGGTGAAAATGGAACGAGAACATCCTCTTTCCAAAAATGGTATCTAAATAAATAAATAACAGTTGTAGGATCATAGGTATTCAGTGTGTGTGTGTGTGTGTCATATTGTCTTAGGTAGTACAGTAGCACTTTCTCTTGGTTAGTGGTGGGCCTCACACTTCCCCTTCCCCCCCCCTCTCCCCCCCCTCCTCACTACCCCCCACCCCCCACCCCCCCTCCTCCATGACCCCCTACTCACTCACTCACTCCCTTCATAACTTTCAGCTTTCACGCAGTTCCCGTTATACTCTCTCTCTCTCTCTCTCTCTCTCTCTCTCTCTCTCTCTCTCTCTGCGTATATCCATGGATCCTCAGATATATTGTGTGTTTATATAGTATACTCGTATATAATATTATACAGCATATATATATATAACATTGTTCTACGCTCTCTTGGTCGTGATAATCATATAATGGCGTCTTTTTATGTATATTTCTTCTCTTCCTCAACATTGTACTCTGTCATCCATGCACCTCTTATTTACACTTTTTTTCTCATCCAGGTTTTCTCCGGAACGTAAAAAGATTAAACCTGATGTTGAATGTCAGGACTTTATATACACTAACCAGTCTAAATTTAGGATGTTCTAGTAAGTAACCTTTCTGTATTTCTCTGTATCTCCCAATCTGTCTGTCTGTCTGTTTGTAGATAAATAAATAAATAAATTCATTTGACCATTTATCTATCTGTCTGTCTATCTTTCTATCACTTTCTCTCTATTTATCTTTCTATCTATCTATATTCATGTGTGTGTGTGTGTGTGTATGTGTGTGGTGTGTGTGTGTGGTGTGTGAGTGTGTGTGTGGTGTGTGTGTGTGGTGTGTGTGTGGTGTATGTGTGTGTGGTGTATGTGTGTGTGTGTATGTGTGTGTGTGTATGTGTGTGTGTGTGGTGTGTGTGTGTGTGGTGTGTGTGTGTGTGGTGTGTGTGTGTGTGTGTGTGTGTGTGTGTGTGTGTATGTATGTGTGTGTGTATGTGTGTGTGTGGTGTGTATGTGTGTGTGTGTATGTGGTGTGTGTGTGTGGGTGTGTATGTGTGTGTGTGTGTATGTGTGTGTATGTATTTATGTGGTGTGTGTGTGTGTGTGTGTGTGTAATTAATAAGGCCAACATATAAGTGTACATTACTACCAACTCCACCACATCCCACCAATTTCCCCGTCAAGAGTGAGTGATGCTGTCAAGACGCTGGCAACAATGCAACCTCTCTCTCTCTCTCTCTCTCTCTCTCTCTCTCTCTTTTTTTTTTATATACACATACACTCGTGGTTGTAACTTTCTACAGATGGTATTTCACACACTTTGGCAGCATTGAAGGTGATAACAGTGAATGATATGCATAAAAAATCATCCCTATGTACCATGCACTCCCATAATCCCACCAAGAGAGAGAGAGAGAGAGAGATAGAGAGAGAGAGAGAGAGAGAGAGAGAGAGAGAGAGAGACTATTCTTTTAAGGGGAGAGTATATATACTCTTTTGGTACATTACAGCGCCTTGATTCCTCCAAAGTATGTCAGGAAACACACCCAGTTGAAGAAAAATAATGGTTCCTGTTGCCTAGAATAGTTTGGAGGAATCATAATCTCCAAAAATGTCAGAACTATATATACTCTCCCCTTAAGGATATATATATGTAAACAAAACAGGCCACACCCATGTACAGATGATGTTGATGATGATGATGATGATGATGATGATGAATTGGCAACAGTGACACGATTATCAATTTACCATTCTACTCCTTTCCCTTCTCTCTCTCTCTCTCTCCCTCTCTCCCTCTCTCTCTCTCTCTCTCCCTCTCTCTCTCTCTCTCTCTCTCTCTCTCTCTCTCTCTCTCTCTCTCTCTCTCTCTCTCTCTCTCTCTCTCTCTCTCTCTCTCTCTCTCTCAGTCGTGTATATGCCAGAATACCTGTTGTGGTGAAGTAAGTGCCTTTTCTTTCCTACTGTGTGTGCGTGTACAGTGAGATGCCTTAAGGGTGGTCATTCCATTTTGTTACATTGGAGTGCCTTGATTCCTCCAAAGCATACCAGGAAACAGGTCCAGAAGGGCAAACATAATGGTGTTCTGTTGCTTGGAATAGTTTGGAGGATTCAGTTGCTCCAGATTAAGGGACTCTGTGATGTAGTCAGATAATTGGAGGTTAGTGAGTCTTTCAAACATTGGAGGGTAAAATTGTCTTGTGAAATACATGCATGTGTCTGAGCAGTGCGTGAGTGTGTGTCCTTTACGCCTGTCTGCATGTTGTGTGTGTGTGTGTGTGTGTGTGTGTGTGTGTGTGTGTGTGTGTGTGTGTGTGTACCCTGCAAGCTTCCTTACCTGAGTCTTGTTTACTTTCACCTGTCCAGTCTGCCAGAGAGAGAGAGAGAGAGAGAGTGAGTGAGTGAGCGTGTGTGAATATGTTTATGGAAATACCGGTACCCAAAAATTTAATGTTGAAGAAAAAAAAAAAAAAACACACACACACATTAAGAAAATTATATAGACGCCATATGTGCGTTTCCCGAGATTGAGTGTTGTTGGTAAATTGAAGGGCTACTGAATGCTCCAAAGTATGCAGGAAACAGACGCCCCCGATGCTAATACTATACAGGGGATTCTCTTGTTTCGTGTCATAGTTTGGAGGAATCAAAGACCTTCCAATTTACCAACAAGAGTATACAGTATATCTGGCCTTAATTATACGTGGCACACCATGGGTATATGCCTAAGGGAGGGAAGGGCAGGGCAGGGTAGGACCGGAGGTGAAAGGGGCACGGGAACTGAAGAAGGAGGAGGAGGAGGAGGAGGAGGAGGAGGAACATGAGGAGGAGGAGGTGGTGGAGGTGAAAGGGGCACGGGAACTGAAGGAGAGATGGGTGATGGGTAGGTGAGGAGGAGGAGGAGGACCCGAGAGTGAAAGGATTGTAAAAGTCCATAAAGTTAAGCTGGTCGAGTCAATAGTATACACTGAGGAGAAGATTTCATTATACCCTTTTGTGTGTGTGTGTGTGTGTGTGTGTAATTGTGAGTTAGAGGGTAGGTGATTGGGTAGTGATGGGACTTGAATTACACACACACACACACACACACACAATGCAGGAGTAGGTGGTGATCATGATGGTGGTTGTGACTGAGAGAATTAATACACACACACACACACACACACACACTGACGACAACTTTCTAATCTGTCACACTATATATAAGATGACCACCACAGGGAAAGAGAAATGAAGTGAAATGATGATGAGTGTAAAGGTGATGAAATGAGGAGTACAGATGTGAAGTGAAATGAAAGAGTGATGAAGGAGAGGAGTGGAAAGATGGTGAAAGGTATAGTAGTTTGTATTAGTGAGAGTTGAAAGTTGTTAAGGGAAATGTAATAGTTTGTACGAGTGAAGGAGTGAAGGATTGTAAGCGAGTGGAAAGGTAAGGAAAGGAAGCAGTGTGTGTGAGTGGAAAGGAAGGAGTGTGTGTGAGTGAAAGGTAAGAAAAAGAAGCCACGTGTATGAGTGAAGGGTTGAAGTCCATAATCATAAGTGTTGATGGAGGGAGTACTGTACTATGGAATCTAGGGTCGTCAGTGGCTTCCTGTAGAGACTCTCGTATACCTGGTGTTAATATAGTGATGATAACTTCCTGTAGGTATATATTATACTGTAGTGGTGGTCTGGAGCAGGCACATATCCTCACTATACTTAATTTCTCTCTCTCTCTCTCTCTCTCTCTCTCTCTCTCTCTGTCTCTCTCTCTCTCTCTCTCTCTCTCTCGTTACCACACCACCATAACACACATACACACACGTATCCACTCTCTCTCTCTCTCTCTCACACACACACATACACAAACACGTTCCCACTCCCTCACACACACACACACACACACGTTTCCACTTCCACACACACACATACACACACGTTTCCACTCCCTCACACACACACACACACACACACACACACACACACACACACACGCACGCCGCTTGAAACACACGTAACCTCTCGGCTTATGAAGTTCTGTTAGCGGCGGGCGAGAGTGGTCCGGGAGGAAAGGGTTAGCGGTGGCGGGTTTGGCGGCGGTTGTGGGCGGGGGGGCGGGGGGGGGGGGGGGGGGGGTCGAGATGGAGGGGGTGATTGGGGGAGGGTCGAGATGGGGGGGGGGTTGGAAGGGATGATGCGGGCGTAGTAGAGAAAACGTAATGGGGGGAAGAGGGGGGAAAGGAGGTAGAGAGAGAGAGAGAGAGAGAGAGAGAGCGAGCGTGATTGTGTGTGTGCGTGCGTATGAGAGAGAGAGAGAGAGAGCGTGAATGTGTGTGTGCGTGCGTATGAAAGAGAGAGAGAGAGAGAGAACGGAAACTGATTTACAGATGGAGGGAGGGGGAGGGGGAGGGGGAGGGAAGGTTTAAGATATGATCAGATGACACAAAAATCATTGATAAATAAATAACAAGGGTATAGTGGCAACTCAACCCTCACACTTATACACACACCAAAACATATACTTACTTATACATCACACACACACACACACACACACACACACACACACACACACTCAAGTTTTTTGTTTTCTCTCTCTCACACATGTTATTTCTCACGCATTCATACGCACACACATATTCACGTTCTCTCTCTCTCTCTCTCTCTCTCTCTCTCTCTCTCTCTCTCTCTCTCTCTCTCAATCTCTCTTTCTCTCTTTCTAATCAGCATGCAACACAAAATATTAAATTATTATAATATCATCAACCAATCAACGTGCAACACAAAACACCAAATTTTGTATAAGATCAATTGCACACATTAACTACCAACCAATCAACAACAAACGTACATACGAGACAAAAATACCAATCAAAATAATAATCGACTGCGGACATGACTAACTTTGATTAGGGTACCAAAAAAAAAAAAGATAAAACGAAAAGAAAAAAGTTGACAACGGAGGAGATGGTAGGAGATATTTATTTATAAAGTGAAAGGAATTAAGAGTCAGCCAAGAACTTGCTATCAACTGAGGTACCGAGTAGTAGTGGAAGACGAGTGTGTGTGTGTGTGTGTGTGTGTGTAAAAAGTGTTGGACTGGTGCCATGCTAGTGTTTGGGGCAAGAGTGAAAGGGTAGGGAAGGGAAAAGTGGTGGGTAGGTGGGTAAGAGAGAGAGAGAGAGAGAGAGAGAGAGTTGGCTGGAGTGAATGTAAGGAGAGAGGGTAGGATTGGGTTTGAGGAGTGAGGTAATTGATGTGTCCAGGAGGGGTAGGTATAGGAGAGGGAGTGGATGTAAGAGAGAAAGAGTAGGTAGGAGAGGGAGTGGATGTAAGAGAGAAAGAGTAGGTAGGAGAGGGAGTGGATGTAAGAGAGAAAGGGTAGGTAGGAGAGGGAGTGGATGTAAGAGAGAAAGGGTAGGTAGGAGAGGGAGTGGATGTAAGAGAGAAAGGGTAGGTAGGAGAGGGAGTGGATGTAAGAGAGAAAGAGTAGGTAGGAGAGGGAGTGGATGTAAGAGAGAAAGAGTAGGAGTGGTTGGGGGAGAAAATACTGAAACTAATACTAAAACTAATTACCAAATATCCACTGAAACTACTAGACATAATTAAATAAAAACATGCAAAATATAATAATAATAATAATAAAATAATAATAATAATGATAATAATAATAATAATAATAATAATAATAGTCCAAAATGGTAGCCATGTATTAGGTTGTCAAGATGTGATGATGAGAGGGGGAGGGGGGAGGGGGAGGTGAGGGGGGGAAGTAATTAATCTATAGTCACGACAGACAAACGTAAATAGGCAGTTGAACTTCATGATACTCTCTTCCCCCTCCCCCTCCCCCCCCAACACACACACACACACCACCATAATTAACTTCCAGCACCTCCCTCCCTCCCTCCCTTCCTACTCCCCCCCCCCCCACACACACACACACACACACACCACAAAGGTTACCTGCCTATACTCTACTTTCCATTTCCTTCAAGGTCACTGATTGTACAGGGAGATTGACGATATAGATACCCCCCCCCCCCCTCTCTCTCTCTCTCTCTCTCTCTCTCTCTCTCTCTCTCTCTCTCTCTCTCTCTCTCTCATGGAACTCAGTACAGTACGTCCACTAATCTAATATTTATCAATCAATCAATCATCATCAATGTATATTAAAATTGCAACCTTTTCAAACTTTCAAAAACGCTCATTTTTTCAATCATTTTTAACGATTCCAAGATAAAATGTTTCATCTTCACTATTCCCCAGAGATACAAGAGACATTGCCCTTTATATTTGGCAGAGATAAGTATTAACAGATGTGGGTGGGTGGGTGGTAGGAAAGATGTGGGTAGGTAGGTAGTAGGTGGGTGGGTGGGTGGGTGGGTAGGTAGGTAAGATGTGTGTGGTAGGTAGCAGCGGCGGGGCGGGGCGGCGTCGGCGACGACGAATAAAAATAATAATAAAATAAAATGCAATAATAATAATAATAATAATAATAAAAAAAGATAATTATTAAAAAAAAAAAATTGCTTGTCCTTATTATATTATAGTTATACTTTACAAATGTGTGTACAATAATTTATCTATCACATATGTAACCCCCTACCAACGAGTCAAAATAAATAAATACTTAAATAAATACTAAATATAAGGTGTAATATATATTTTCATCAAATTACAAGTATCAAATCAATATTATAATAGTTTTTTTTACTGAGGGTGGGAAGTTCTGCGACCTCCAGCACCCGAATTCCCCGTCAGGTGGGTGATGGGTGGTCAGAGGGACGAGTTGCATGGTCATCACCCCCGACTCATCACTGTTTAGTTTTATAGGAGTTGTCTACTACTAATTCCTCCAAAGTGTGCCAGGGAATAGACCACAAGAACTAGGGTACCTGTAATCTGTTTCCTGACACAGTTTGGAGCGGTCAGTAGCCCCCTTCCATTCACCGACAAATTCTTGCCTCATTACATCCATTGTTCCAAAGTGAGTGGGTGTTTGGTGACGGTGTCGGCGTCTCTCTCACCATAGGAAGCGGGGAAAGCGGCAGTCAAGAGTTTTTTAATGTTCGTACAGTCTGCTGCACAAACCCATTTCAAACCTCACTTCAGTCACGTATGTACGAAGTGTGAATTAGAGGATTGGGAGACATGAATAGTCGTCTACACAAACTCACTTCAAACCTCACTTCAATCATGTACGAAGTGTGAGTTAGAGAATAAGAACACATGAAGAATAACAGTTAAGGTTCTTATAGTCAGCAACATAAATTTCCTTCTTCAATCATGTATATAAGAAGTGTAAGTTATTTATTAAGAGAAGAGGAAGATAGTGTAAAGAGTTTAGGTTCGTATACAGTCGACATCATACATTGTTTATTTCCATCTCTGATCCTCTACTCTGTTCCTACTCAGCGTTTGTAGTTCACAGATTCATTGGTTTTCCTTTGCATGGTGTGACATCGTAAAAGGATAATAGGTGTGTGTGTGTGTGTGTGTGTGTGTGT
Source organism: Petrolisthes manimaculis (assembly GCA_034508575.1). NCBI lineage: Eukaryota > Metazoa > Arthropoda > Malacostraca > Decapoda > Porcellanidae > Petrolisthes > Petrolisthes manimaculis. The sequence goes on along the minus strand of JAWZYT010005010.1, from coordinate 7,203 downwards.
GGAGAGGGGAAGGGAAGACAGGGACGGAGGCAGAGTGTGGGAAAGCCGGCGAGGACGAGGGAAAAGGTCATAGGTTGAAGGAAAGGGGATGGTGGTGGTGTTGTGATGGGCCCATGTTTTGTGTCACATTTTTTTAGAGAAGTTTCCGTCGCCTCGTGTTACCCTGTTAGATCAATTTCGTAAAGGGTTTGAAGTTTTGTCTTGTATTCAACGTGTACAACTTCTTTCTCTTCTTATCTCCTGAAGTGGGACGTTAGTGGGGGTGGGGGTGGGGGGAGCAAAAACGGAGGGGGTAAGTAAAATAGAAAGGGAGAGATTGAAATGAGATGAAAAGGTTAGAGGTGGGTGAGGTAAGTGAGGATTAGGAGGAGGAGAAGGAGAAGGAGGAGGAGGAGGAGGAGGAGGAGGAGTAATGTGGGACGAAAAAGAGTATGAGTGAATGGGTGAGGAGTGAGTGAATGAATGAGTGAATGAGTGAGTAAGAAAGAAAAGGAAGGAGGGCTTAAATGAATGAGTGAGAGAGTGAGTGAGTGAGAAAGAAAGTGAAAGAGGGATTGAAGCGTGAAGTGAGAGTCTTTGTCCCACCAACCACGGTGTCTCGTCTAATGACCCTTTTTGTGGGGAGACACACACACACACACACACACAGATAGCTAGACACACAGACAGACACACACACACACACACAGACATCCCTACCACCACTCTCACCATTACCATTACCAATATCACCACTATCACAAATACCAATACAACTATACCACCATCATCACCATTACCACTACCACCATTACCATTACCATCATTACTAGCACCACCACTACCATTACCACCACCACTACCACTACCACTTTACTGCCTCGACCACACTGATAACTACAGACCCACCAACTTCTATAGACGAAGGAATCTTGGTTGAAACCCTAACCTTTTAAGAGACACAGACAAACACTTTATATTTATAGACGAATGAATAGAGATACAACAGCCTTTAAGGGACCCTGTGATGTAGTAAGAAAATTGGAGGTAAACGAGTCCTTCAAATATTGCCATGAAACACACACCAATGGAGAAGGAGCTTGTTTTGTGGCATGGTCAGGAGGAATCAGAGTCCCAGGGATTTTAGGGGATTTTTAGTGGCCTTTTTTTTATATATATTTAGGGGCTCAGGGAGGCTTAGGGGGTCTACAGTATAATATATAGTTTGCAGGACATAAGGATCAGCTGGCCTTGAAGATAACACACAACTTTGAGTCCTAAAGGAAGTAATGTGTTATTGTTCATAAAATTATTATTATTATTATCATTATTATTATTATTATTTTTATTATTTTTATTATTATTATATTATTATTATTATTATTATTATTATTATTATTGTTATTATTATTATTATTATTATCATTATTATTTGTTGTTTTCCGCCCATTCTCTATACATAATAGTATCTCTTACATTACATACACACACACACACACACACACACGTAATTATAAAAATACTCCCTGGTACTGTACTGTGTAATAACTTCCTCTCTCCTTCGTGACTCATTCACTAAACTGTAAATTAACAACACTGTAAAGTCAGATATACAAATGTCGTAAAAGTCAACACAAGCCTAATTGACAATAAACAAACAAACAAGCTGAACCGGAAGCAAGAAAATGTATTGAGGGGTGAGTAGTTATTTTTTTTCAATTATTGATTCTTTTTCTGAGCTGTCCCTCCTTTTTTTTTTTTTAATTCCTTCGTGTTTGTTGTCTCTCCTCTCCTTTCCTCCCACTTCCTTCGTGTTTGCTGTTCTTTCTCTCCTTTCTCCTATTTCCTTTTTGCTAACTTCTTTCTCTTCTCATATCCTTCCATTTCCTTCGTGTTTACTGTCCCTCCTCTCATATCCTTCCATTTCCTTCATGTTTACTGTCCCTCCTCTCATATCCTTCCCCTTCCTTGTTATTTACTGTCCCTCCATTCTATCATCTACTTTCTCCCTCCATTTACAGGGTCTTCCAAGTTTAGAATGGTCCTCTTTTATTCTCAAATCAACCCCTCTTCGACTATCCCCATAAGGTGTGTGTGTGTGTGTGTGTGAGGCGAGGTAAGGTAGAATTATGTTTGAGTTTGTGGTAAAATGTTGCCTGTATGTGTGTGTGTGTGTTTGTTTGTGAGGCAAGGTAGGGTATATGTTTGTGTTTGTGGTAATATGTTGTGTGTGTGTGTGTGTGTGTGTGTGTGTATGTGTTATGTGTATGTGTGTGTGTATGTGTGTGTGTGTGTGCGTGTGTGTGTGTTGAGATGTATACATGCTGGTACTGGGAGGGTCACTGACACACCTCCAGGATGGCTATAGTGGAAGGTAGGCAAGATGGGAGGGTCGGTGAGTGGGCAAGAGGGAAGGAGGGAGGGAGGGAGGGAGGGAGGGAGTGATGGTAGCCAGGAGTGATAGGTAGGTAACGGGCAGGAAGGAGGGAGGGATTGAGAAGGAGTAAGGGATGGGGCCGGGGTAGGAAGGAAAGAGGGATTGAGAAGGAGTAAGGGATGGGGCCGGGGCAGGAAGGAGAGAGGGATTGAGATGGAGTAAGGGATGGGGCCGGGGCAGGAAGGAGAGAGGGATTGAGAAGGAGTAAGGGATGGGGCAGGGGTAGGAAGGAGAGAGGGATTGAGAAGGATTAAATGATGGGGCAGGGGTAGGAAGGAGAGAAGTGGGAAGGTAGGTAAGAGTGATAAGGAAGTGGCAGGAGGAAGGATATAGATGGGAGGGACTGTGAGAGAGAGAGAGTACCGAGACAAAAGGAGGGTTGAAAGAGAGGATGGAGGGTGAGTGGAAGTGAGGGACAGGGAAGGAAGAAGGGAGGAGGAAGAATCGGAAGGAGGCAGGAGGGAGAGTTAACTGAGTGGCTCCATCAATACCCCACCTACAGGAGAAACACAACACCTTCAGGTTATAAAGTAAACATTATTATTATTATTAAGTGTTGACGCCGTTCCCTCCGTCCTTATTATGACCAGAAGATTTATTTCACCACTCTGGAACCTCTCTATGGTAATGAGTGTGTAGTGTTTTATGGAGTGAACTGCTGAGGTTGAAACTGCACAATATACTGTAGTGCAAAATGTATTATCCATGAACACAGAGAGAGAGAGAGAGAGAGAGAGACAACCAGAGACAGAGAGAGAGTGTGTGTGCGTTGTGTATGAGAGAGAGAGAGAGAGAGAGAGAGAGAGAGAGAGAGAGAGGTTTGGTCTGAGGTAACTTGTATAGACCAGGCAGCTACTTTGTTGGATGGTGTGAAGTCTTTTGTAGTGGTGGTAGTGGTAGTGGTGGTGGTGCCCTGCGGTGGTGGTAGTGGTTATGGTGGTAGTGGTGATGGTTCTGGTGGTGATGGTTCTGGTGGTATCGGTAGTGTTTAGTGGTGGCAGTGGTAGTCGTGGTAGTGGTGGCAGTGGTAGTAGTGGTAGTAGAGGTAGTTATATTGTTGGTAGTGGTAGCAGTGGTAGTAGTGGTAGTGGTGGTAGTAGAGGTAGTTATAGTGGTGGTAGTGGTAGTAGTGGTAGTGGTAGAAGGAAGAATAAGTGGAAGGGAGGACGATAATAATAATAATAAGCCTGATGGAGATGAGAATGGAAGGGAAGATGGGAGATAGAGAGGAAGGAAGAAATGGAGGAAGGAAGGAAGGGAAGATGAAAGGAAATGATAAACCTGTTGGATATAAGAATGAAATAGAGGAAGAAAGGCAGGAATGAAGAAAAGTGAGATGAAAGGAATATGATAAACTTATTGGAGGAAAGAATGGACGAGAAAAAAGGGAGCAAGAGAGAAAAATAAATAAAGGAAGGAAGGAAAGAAGGGGAAAAGATGATAAACATATAATAGAGGTAAAGGAATGTGGGAATGAAGACAAAAAAATATTATGAATATATAAATGAATAAATAATTAATAAAAATAAATAATATATATTAATAAAAAAAATTGAATAAAGATAATAATTATGTATGATTGTTAAGTACTGTATAAGGAGTGAGGTGAGTGAATAACGTGAGTAAGTGAGTAGAGCGAGTGGAGTATAATAATATGAGTTAGTGAGTGAGTAAGTGAATGAATGAGTGAATAAGTGAATGAATCAGTGAATAAGTGAATGATAAGTGACGTGAATGAGTAAATAAGTGAATGAATCAGTGAATAAGTGAATGAATCAGTGAATAAGGTGAATGAGTGAATGAATAAATGATTGAGTGAATAAGTGAGTGAATAAGTGAATGAATCAGTGAATAAGTGAATGAATGAGTGAGTTAAGTAAGTGAATAAGTGAGTGAATGAGTACGTGAGTAATAAATATAAAGGAGGTAAACAAGCCACAACAGGTATTATCTCCTCTATACTCTATACTCTACTCTATACTTTACTCTATCACTTGCCATCTCTGCTCTGGGCCTTACCTCAAGCTCTTCTCTCTCTCTCTCTCTCTCTCTCTCTCTCTCTCTCTCTCTCTCTCTCTCTCGTCACGCAGAACCAGACACCACTAAAATGTATGTATGTATGTATTATTATTATTATTATTATTATTATTATTATTATTATTATAGGAATATAAATTAACACACTTAAAATTATTCACCAACAAAAATATTATCCCCCTTTATTCCGTGGGGGGGGGGGATAGTGGGGGGGGTTGTTTAGGGTGGGGGGAGGTGAGGTTAGGTTAGGAGGGGATTTAGGTGTTTACAAGGATAAATAATGGTTTTCTCTCCCTTCTTCTGTAGGATTTGGGTCAGGATTTAGGCCCACTTGTTTACGATTATAGCTAAAATAGTGGGTGTTGTTGTTGTTGTTGTTGTTGTTGTAGGGGTGTTCTGCTGGACTGTGTGTGTGTGTGATAGTGTATGTTGTGTTTGTGGTGTGGTGTGTTGTTTGTGGTTACGTGTTTTGAGGTGTTGTTGTTGTTGTTGTTGTTTGTGGTATCGTGTTGTGAGGTGGTGTGTTATGTTGTGTGTGTGGTGTTGTTTGTTGTTTGTAAATCACCTTAAGGGACCCTGTGATGTATAGTCAGAAAATTGGAGGTAAATGAGTGCTTCAAATAATGCCACGAAACACCACCTATACTGTATAATGGAAGGAGCTTGTTTCATGGCATAAGTCAGGAGGAATCAAAAGCCTCCAATTCCTATACACGATCACAGGGCCCATACAAAGAAAGAATGAATCTCTCCTCTTTTCTCTTCTCGGTCCTCGCTTCTTAAAACATAACAACATTGAGGTTTTCAAGAGAGTGAATGGAAAGGATGATTGGAGAAATTATGTGAAGAGAAAGGGGGATGATGATAGTGATGTTGTTATTGGTGGTGATGGTGATGATATAAAAAGTAAGAAAAGGAAGGAGGAGGAGGAGGAGGAGGGAGTGGTGGTGATGGTGATGATATAAAAAGTAAGATGAGGAAGGAGGAGAAGGAGGAGGAGGGAGTGTATAGGAGAAAATGAAGAGGAGGAGTGAAAGAAGGAGAGAGAAGAGTGTATAAGGGAAGGAGTTGAAGACAGGAGGGACCACGTGTAGGGGAAAGGAGAAGGGAGGGTGTGAGTGAGTGAGGGTGGGAGAGATTTTAATGTAGATGATAAATGGAGGGTTGTTGTAGTTGAAGGGAAGGAGAGAAAGGATAGTGAAAGGAAAGGTATGGAAGGACACTCACCTCAACTGACCTCAATACTAAATGTTTCTCTCTCTCTCTCTCTCTCTCTCTCTCTCTCTCTCCTCTCTCTCTCTCTCTCTCTCTCTCTCTCTCTCTCTCCACCGCAGAGGTAAACAAACACACATCAACTACTGACTGCTTGGAAAGGTCGTGAGTTATGCACTAGTTATGACATGTTCGTAAAAAGTATTAAACTGTGTCGCATTGTCAGCACTGATGACTTCGAATGCGTGTGTGTGTGTGTGTGTGGTGTATGTGTGTGTGTGTCTGTGTGTGTGTGTGTAAAGGGTTTGCGCTAAGAGATGCGTGTGTACATGAGTGGATATGCGTGTGGAGGTGTTGGTGTTGGTGATGGCAGACCTACTGAAGAGATATGTCAACAGGGATATGAACATGCACCTTTCGTCACCACCCAGTCCAAAGTGACGAGGGAATCATTATTATTAAATCTATTGCAGGTAAGATAACTATTACTATTACTACTATAACTATTACTACCACCACTCTATGTCGATTATGAAGACAACGTTACTTTTAATAGTTAAGACTACATCGACTACTGAAATTGTTAATATTACTACTATTCTATTTCCATTTTTGTTACTACTACTGACTACTACTACTACTACTACTACTACTACTACTACTACTACTACTACTACTACTACTACTACTACTACTACTACTACTACTGACTACTACTACTACTACTACTACTACTACTACTACTCTACTACTACTACTACTACTACTACTACTACTACTACACCTACTACTACTACTACTACTCACCTACTAGACTCGACCTACTAACTCACTACACTACTACTTACTACTACTACTTACTACTACACTACTACTACTACTACTACTACTACTACCTACTACTACTACTACTACTACTACTACTACTACTACTACTACTACTACTACTACTACTACTACTACTACTACTACTACTACTACTACTACTACTACTACTACTACTACTATACTACTACTACTACTACTACTACTACTACTACTACTACTACTACTACTACTACTACTACTACTACTACTACTACTACTACTACTACTACTACTACTACTACTACTACTACTACTACTATACTACTACTACTACTACTACTACTACTACTACTACTACTACTATACTACTACTACACTACTACTACTACTACTACATACTACTACTACTACTACTACTACTACTACTACTACTACTACTACTACTACTACTACTACTACTACTACTACTACTACTACTACTACTACTACTACTACTACTACTACTACTATACTACTACTACTACTACTACTACTACTACTACTACTACTACTATACTACTACTACTACTATACTACTACTACTACTACTACTACTACTACTACTACTACTACTACTACTACTACTACTACTACTACTACTACTACTACTACTACTACTACTACTACTACTACTACTACTACTACTACTACTACTACTACTACTACTACTACTACTACTACTACTACACTAC